>CABFWO010002613.1:0-13473 GCA_902155825.1 Timema genevievae
GAGCAGGTAAAAGGAACAGGTCCAGTGGTGGAGCAGTAACAGATTGCTCCTGCTCCACTAAAGGAGCAGTTTTTCCCATCCCTATTTCTCACTGGAAACTGGGGATGGATGACTATGATCGATTAGTCGAAGTATCGACTATTTTGCTGTAGCTAATCGATTACTTCTACCGATTCAGAGGCTCGGGATGCATTAATGAATCAATCCTCTTTTAAACGATTATTAAATAATCGAGTCGAATAATTGGTTCAACAAATTTTATTTTAATTTTTATAAATATAAATATAAATATAAATATAGTAGATGAATTGGATACAAAAAAAATGCTGGCTAGTTACTTTGACTGTTGTAATAACGCTTCATCCAGAATACCAAAATGTGGATACAAGTGATGTACTACCTAAATAAATGACCCCAAATATTGTTGTTGAGAAGTAAACACACTATATATTTAAACTTTTCTACATCTTTGATATATATTGCATGTGATAGTAAGCATACTTATCCCAATATTTTAGCCTCACAGTATTAATAATCATTGTATATCACTTTTATATGGTAAATGTGTCAAGTGCAAACCGGGAAGCACAAGTTTGATTTTCAGCGTACATTGAAGATTAGTAGTACTTTCTCTGAAAAAAGTTATATATGTACATATTGAGAAAGATATCTTGATATGCTGAAGATAAAGTCGCTTCATGTAAGGAAGATTCTTTATTTTTTGCACTGCAGCTGGTAGAATTTATATTTACCTGAAGGAAGCGTGGGAAACCATAGGGAAAATACTCTAACTAAACCCGACAAATTTTGCGCCCAGGCGGAATTGCTTTCTGGTAGACCTCTATGGATAAGAGAAAAATATGAAAATAACCCCCAAAACTAACAACTCCAAACCTAGCATTATTTTACTATCACGCCCACATTAGGCTAGGCTAGGTTGGTGCTTTGTTTGTCACCCCCTTCAAGCTGGTACCCCGGGCAGTCACCCGGTTCGCCCAGCACTTGGGCCGCCCTTGCCAATTGGCTAATTTTTTCTAAATTAGGTTTATTCTTCATCAACACATATGCTTCTAGACCTACATTTTACAAAATGTTAGCTTTCTCATTCCTAGCTCAATAGATAAAATATACGAATAGTGAAACCGGTAGCACTAAGCCTTGTGAATAAATTATCCAAGCACCGTGAACTTTAGAAACAGAAGGCCTACTGGTACCAATGATTTGTGGAGCTTTCATGAAAAGTTGATAGCTATATCTTCAAAAGAAAGTAATTACTGGTGGAGGGGAAAGTTCAAATTGAATCACGCCAATATTTTCAACAGCCTGTTGAAAGTCTAGCTAACAATCTGTTAAAAATTTAGGAGGTATTTAAATCATTTTATCGCAATCTTCTCCCGATTCCCATGAAATATGAGCACATAATAGCCACATAAGTGCCTTCGGAAAAAATATTTTCTAGAGACGGTGGCATAAGTCATTGTTACGCAAAATAGAAATAGGTTGAAAGGAAAAAGACTGTCTAAATTGTTGTTGCGTCTAGCGAGCGCTGCACAATTCACTACAGATAATACATTTGAATATGTAGCCATAATCCATATTGTTTACGTTTTGCCAAGACTACAATATATTTAATTAGCTTATATATATATTGGTTTCAGAAACTTTATTAAATTAATTGTTTGAACGACATAATTTATTTAGAACTCTTACATTCAAATGATCATTTATGTTATAGGATTGTATGAATTACTATACTACAATATATTTAAAGTTGGTTATTGGATATATGGGGCTGAAATTTTCTATCTGACCTCTACATACCATTGTGTAAGAGAGAAGGATACTTATGGGTTTTGCTTTCTCTCTTACACACATACAAAACAATGCGGCATTTTAACATCGTTCGCTAATTTGATTGAATATGTTATGGGATACATCAATGTGAAACTAGTTAAATGAAATAAATATTTTAATAAAAGGTTTGTAAAGCATAATAAAGTTTGAAACTAGTGACTTTTTTATTTAAATAAGTTGATGTAGGCTTATATATTATACCATGATATTTGAAGAAAACTTGTTTTGGAAGACTTAACCAGAATCCTACCGTATAGAAGTATTTAGGTAGGTTTAGGATAAAATACCACCAAGAAGTGAATTTCAACTTCTGTTCTAGATGACCATTCATCCTACTAAAATAATACTACATCATAGGATTCTGGTACGAAATGAAGCCTTCCAAAACGGGATTGTTACCAAAATCAGGGTAGAGCGTAGGGGTAGTGTAAATACAGTACTTCCTACAAGCCTATAGCTTAAATTATCGTTTGAATGTAAGACTCCTACACAAAGTAAGTCATTCAAACAAATGAAATCAAGTTTTAAGCTAACTTGTTGCTTTATAGTTATCGAACTTTCAACATTGTATGGTTTCTGAAAGCAATATACAGTTAAAAAACCAACACTAAATATATTGTAATATAATCATACTTCCTATAATCCTGTAACCTAGGATCGTTTGAACGTAAGAAGTAAGTGTGCTATACATTATTAGCTATCACCCCTATTAGTCATGCGTTATGCATGACTATAGACCTAGCCTAATATAGATTTTCTGGTGAACCCTGTGGTGAATTATTTGTAGAACTCTATCTAGCAGGGTGAAGAGGCTAGGCCATTTTATATTAATGAAAGACAAGTCGATTTACGTATGACCTTATATACTATGTTTCAGTATACATCATTGTTTTCTTTCTTAATAATTGTGCACTGTATGCAAGGGCGCCCACAGAACTTTTCTTCAGGGGGGCCAAATCTAGTGGTCTGGGGGTTTGGAATATGCCTTGATGGCGGGCGCTAGTAATTAGTATGTTAGTTATATTCTATAGCAGTGACGTTGCGTAAGGGCAAGCACTGCTTGCCTTTGATTGAACATATGTAATTATTTTATTTAATGTTTGCAAACATATTCTCCTGGTAATTATTTAAATGTAATTCAATCATCAGTGGGTTTGAAAAAAAAAGAAACATAAATGGCAGTGGCCGTAACATGCATACAAGACGTGTACTAGTCGATCTAATGGTGGTTGAAATTCGGTATTTGTCCAACTTTCATCCCATTGCTCTAGCTAGTGTAGTTCTTATTTGTGACGTCATAAATTTCGAAGGGTAGAGAAGGGGAAGAGCTGCGAATGTCAGGTAAAAATGCAAGCAGCTGAGCTACGACTTCTCTTGCCCGAAAGGTGACGACTAGAAGCGAAATCACTACCCCTCTCTTCCCCTTTCAAATCAAATGGGGATGATATGGCATTAAAGTCGAAATACAAATTCAAAGTACAAAAAGTTGAACAAGAAGCTGTAGATGGGGTCATGTGAACGCCAAAACTTGTACAAGATCTGCTTTGCACAAATTATTGTATACAATTTCAGGAAATAGAACGTGTCCCATATCAGCCATTTTTCTTGTACAAGTTTTAAGTTGTAAGCACGAAAACTTGGTCTGATAGACAGTTACTTTTTTTTTAAAAGAGTGACTGCAAGAAAAACATATATATGCTTGAAAACAAATAATTATAATTGAAGGAGGTTAAACCCCAAATATAAAGGTTTTCAACTATTATAAAAATATATTAAAAAATCTTTTTTTATTTCCATGATATTTAGGAATGATTAAGAAATTATTTACATTAAATACCAATATTTTCCAAATCATTCAAACATTATTTTCCAAAAAAAAAGGGCAAAAACGCCATGTTTTTTAAAAATATTGTATGCAATCACAAATGCCGTGTGAACAGTCATTGGCTTTTTGTACAAGAAGCTGTGTCGTGTGTACCAGGTTTTAGAGTTTTGTGAGTTTATTGTAGCAGGTGCTTTTGTTTTGATGTGTGTATAATTGAAGGCTAACAAACGAAAGTTTATAAGCATATGTCTATAATAGGTAATAACACAATAATGTAAATCACAGAACAGAAGGACACCCAAGGGCACAACTATCATAATAAACTCCAAATAGCTTCCTGAACCATAATTTCTTTTTAAATCCGGGAACTCCCCTTTTAAGCTTGCCTAATAATTTTAGTTACGAGAAACTATTGTTCTATAACTCTGTTTGTTGGCTGGGGGCACTGTTTGAATGATAGTTAAAAACACTGTTGGGCAAGAAAAGCCCTCTTCTAATGTTTATGACAAATGGTTGTTGTAGGCGAAGGGCGAAAGGGAGTATAAACTTAGACAGAATAGAGTAGTTGTTCCACCAAATGACAAAGACCATTGTATTTTAAGCCGTGAGGCTTTACAGTGCTGTGTACTTTCTCGCCGATTGATGTGGCTGCCTCAACATGACTGATATTTGAACTAATATATCTTCCAGAGGGTGTTGGGCAACAATTTAATATATAATACCTTAGCTGACTTGCCCACAAATTGAGGCTTCCTGTATTTTTATGAGCTTACAAAAATGTCGCAAGCTTACAAGGATCGTAATCTCAATTCAATAATCAAGATCGGAGAGGGTATACAATCTTCTATCTCCTTCTATATTAAACAAAATTATGAATTTGTGTTTCTGTTTGTTTTTTGTCACGAGTTTTGCGCGATATATATATCACATGCAGAGGTTTGAAATTTAAAAATTATTAGCAGCTGTGCACGAACATGTGCACCTAGAAGCCTCAAATTTTAAAATTAGGATTTATTTTTTAGAATAATTAAATACTGGATGGGACGGAATAAAATGAATAGTTTTTCCTCTCTGTTTGAAGCAAGCAAAAGCGTTGCCATGGGTAACGCTGGGTATAAAATAAACGAACTATACAAATAGTAGAGTCAAAATGTCGAGAATAGATTAATTAAATCGGGTAGTTCTGAATTTTGGATATGTTGTATGGGTCGGGTACGTGGACAAAGATCCAAGTTTTCTAATTCCCACGAGCGCTGCCGGCGCCGCCAAATCGAAAAATATACCCCAAACCATGTATTTGACAGAAAAGGTCATCCCCCAAATTAAGAAATGTAAATTTGCTACCATTTGGTTGCAGAACAGTTTTTCTACTTCAAATATGTTCGAATATATAGCTCTTCAAAGTTTGACGATTTTCCCAAGAAAAGTACAGGATTTCAGGTGGTTTTTTCCCTGTAGCTACTAAATGGCGAGTTCTACGACAAAATGTCTAATGATAAATTGCAATCTAGAGAAAACTTCTTACAATTTGACCACAGAATTTTTTCTCTATGTCTAATACATTACGAGGTAGAGAACTTTGAAAAAAAATTAATGTAAAAATTGAATTTTGATTGTTGTCATAATTTTGACTGGAATGAGGTGTAATGACAACATTGAAAATCACTTTCATGCAACTTCAAAACGCTATTAATAAGAATAATATGTGAACGAAGAAATTTTTAATCAACATTGTATTTTTTAAAAAACAGAAATTTCGCAATTTTTACCTTTTTGAAGCACCAGAATGGTCAGAATAGATAGTTTCGACCAAGTGGTTCACATTCGGGTCCGTGTCTTCAAGTTCCACTTGTTGAAGGTTCAAACTCTCGTCTTCCAGCTGCTCATCTATCATGTCGATGGGTAATGGAGCGTTGACATCTTCTGTGTTGCAGTCCAAAATGAGGGGTGCTGCATTTTTGCAATATTGCCCAATACAATGCTTGCATATCGAGAAGCACTACAGCACTGATTTCTGTATCCACATGCATTCGTGCAACTTTTTTGCAGGCACAAGATATGCAGTGGAACAGGGATTCCGGAGCTGGGTCCTTTTCTGGTTTTCGGGGGAAGAGACCCCACGGAAGTCTGGAAAGATGGAATTTGGTTTGGGTGGCTGCTTTTACAAAAATGTTCGTCAAGATTTTGTGACGGAGGATTGCCCTCATTCAATTCAACCAGGAAATTTTCTCCAACCTCTCCAAGTTCCTCAGTTGTGGTATGAGGGTTAAGGAATGCTTTTGCCTTTTCTCGGAATTTGAGATGCTTAGATAGTAGTGAGAAAAATGTGTTCTTCCCATAGCAGAAAAGTGTAGATGTTGTATCACATCCACTGTATGCATGCAGGAATAGAATAATGTTTGTAAAGCTGTTGTGAAAAGAGTCGACTGAATAGAAAACATCAGCAGCTTTACCTTTTCCGCACTTTTGAAGGCACACATTTTTGGTTGACTGCTGCTAAAACGGTGAGGAGAGCGAGAAGATATATGTCCTCGCCAATGACAATCACAGCATAATAATTAGGGTCCATGGAAATGGCAGTGTTAACAATAAGAACGTCAGCGACTTCAAATGCTTGTATCACTTGTATATTACCTTTTTCCCAGCACCTCCTTGAAGTGCTTCTTGTTGTTGTCATTGGCGAGAAATTTATCTTGTGTACTTTGAAAAACGGTTGCTTTATCGAATATGATGTCAGGAGGTGAACAGATAGTTCGATGAATTCGTTCACAATTTTTTTTTCTTGCTCTTTTGGTCAGCATCAGAGAGATAACCATCGAAGATAGCAGCCACATTCATGACCTAATGGGTTTGCAAATATTTTATATAGCTACCCGCAATCGCCCCAAAGGAGGTCTGGCTACGACACACAAATTTGTGCAGTATATGCCCACCATCAACCACAACGTATTTGCATCCCATAGGGATTTCCTCTTTCATGAGTGATGCGAATGATTTATATAAAGAAGATGTCCCCTTACGCGTACCCTCTTCTGAGAATAATGACATGTGGTAAGGAGAAAGTTCAATCTTGAATAATTCCTTCAAATCTTCTTAAGATTGTTTGGCAATACACAGCCTGTGGAATAGCATAAGGGAATGTCGGTATAAATAAACGCTGATTACACTTATAAGTGAAGAAATTAAAGAACGGGGGCTCACAGCTAATATTACTGCGTGTGAAAGTGCAACACACTTCTTTTTACAGCCATCTAAAGAGCCTCGCTTGTGTTTCAAAATCAGAAGTTTAAAGAATTGTAGCAGTGTTTGAGGGATTACAGAGGTTACATCGTCTAGAAAATTGTCTGGTGGCATTTATTCATTAACTTCATACACCTGTGAATGTCGCTTCGGATAATATCAGTAGTTTCTTCAATGATTCGTTGCTTTTCTTCTTGAGGATCTGACTTTTGCTGCTCATACCATTATTGTGATAAAAATTTGTAGTCCACTTATCTCAAACTTTTTTTTTTGCG
The DNA here is from genome assembly GCA_902155825.1 of Timema genevievae. Taxonomy (NCBI): domain Eukaryota; kingdom Metazoa; phylum Arthropoda; class Insecta; order Phasmatodea; family Timematidae; genus Timema; species Timema genevievae. The sequence continues at coordinate 7,195 of CABFWO010002613.1, forward strand.
GCGGTTCTCGGCAATCATCACCTCATCTCCATACTTCTGAAAAAAGTGAGCCATTATCTTTCTTTTGTAAGGGATATAATCGGCTTCAACTTTTGCGTTCAGGTCGTCCATGGCAAATTGGCATTCGTCCAAACTCTCCTCAAGAAATGAAATGATTTTTTCCATTTCTTCATCTAAATTACTATATGGGTTACGTACTCTTTTGCTACTAGTCGATGGTGACCTGAACAACTTCCCCTGACAATAAAGGTGGCATCGTGCATCTACTGCTACTAGATCCTCCATATTATTCAGTCGTTCCATTATTTCTCTCCCCCAATAATCTGCTCGTTTTCCATTTGCCTTCAATATCGTCTCTCTCACTTGCAGCTTATTCGCTTAGATCACATTATTTCGTTTTGACAATTTGGTCTTCTTCATAGCCTCCAAAAATTCGTTGGTTATCTCCTCTGCACACAAGAAACACCACTTTTCAAATTTAAAATTCGTACCTCCTGATCGAAGAATTGGTCTCGCTTGTTGTTGATCCTGTGAACCTCAAGGATGGTATGCTGCAATCATTTGTGGATTGTTGGATGTTTTATGAAAAGCAATGCGAACAGTAACCTCATTCAACTCTGTCAATACACGTTGGTTGAAGCTGACGTTTAGCACTCGATTCTACAAAAGTTTGGATCCTTCTACTTTTCACTACTACAATTCCACATCCACTCAAACTATTCTTAAAGATAAAACATAAATTCGTGGCAAAACACGTCATTAAAACGCAAGAAAACATTCATAGCAACGAAAACGCACTTACTCAACCGAACTCAGAAAAGTTTGGATTGCAGCTGATGATAAAACAAAGGCAACGCGAGTGGGTTTTCACCCCTTTCTAAGCCTTTCGAACCCCACACAAAGCTCTCTATAACGGTACAACAGGGACGTCCTGAAAGTAGAAAAGAAAAACTAGTTAGTACAACTTAGTACTTAGTTCTAGTAATCAAATTAATTCAGAGATAAAAATTACATTTTTATATTTTTCCAAAAACAATAAAGTTTTTTCAAAGTTCTGTATCTCGTGATCTATTAGACATAGAGAAACCGTTATGTGGTCAAATTGTAGGCAATTTACACTATCTTACGACTTACAATATGACTTTTTGTCGTAGGACTCGCCATTTAGAAGCTACATAGTAAAACAGGCTGAAATCCTGTATTATTCTCTTCAGTTTGGAAAAACTACCAAAATTTGAAGAGCTATATCTCCGGACATACTTGAAGTAGAGAAATAGTTATGTAACAAAATTGTAGCAAATTTACATTGCTTAAAATAATCTATGTATAACTTTTTTTGTCAAACGCATGGTTTGGGATATATTCGACAAAAACTGACAAATGACCGAAAATGTTGAAGTTTTTTTGAGGAGCTGGCGGTGCCGGCGGCACTAGTTGACATTTGAAAACTTGAATTTTTGTTCACGCACCCGACCCATATAACGTATCCAAAATTCAGAACTACCCAAATTAATGACTCTATTCAGCAATTTTCTTGACAACAAATTTGATTGGACTAAATTGATTCAAATTAGTAACAAATATAGTGTTTCAAAAATATAATTATTGCGATCACTTAATTTATTGTTTAATTTATCATAAGAGTTAAGTATTTAAACTTAAGTCAGATGATGGATAAACGAAAATATTTACGTTAACAAACTATTGAAGATTCTTAAATTTTTTTAGCACCATGTCTTACTAGCCGATTCATAATTCTGACAGTAATGTACTCAGCTATAATTTCTTGTGTTTTCGGTGTCTTTCATGCTTCATATACTTTTTTAAGTTGCCGGAAAGCATAGTTTCTACATGATAACTCCGAAGCTATAAATTATTGTGTTTTTGTTGCTATCTTTCACTCTTGGCACTTTTTTTTTTCAGTAACTTAACATAGTCCATGTATTTAAAACGCCTAATTTAAGCTGCAAATTACCACATGGATGAAACGAGACCATTAAATGATTTGAGAAATGACAAACTAAACAGCTCCAATCATATTATATTTGGAGACCACCAAAGATTTCCTGTATATTTGACCCAAATAAAATGAAAAATAAATGGCATGACACAATCGCACAAACTTTCTCATATTGTGTATTATATCTTCGAAGAAAATTTTGAAAAATTGATTTTTAGTAAGCTACCCTTGATAAGTTTTACTCATAAAAATAAACAAATCATCTTGTTATTCACTATAATCACTCTCTATATATAGGTTTTAAACCAAATTGTTCAAATATATTTAAAGAAATTCAAATTTTCAAAATGAAATTATTTGTAAGCTACCATCAAATGATTTATTTGTAAAAATACAAATTATTTCTATTTATTATGAAAAACTAATACAATATTCCCAATATGGAGTCAATCTTCAGGGTCAATTTCCAACAACAAAAATTATTTGTTTTAATTACACTAACCTTAAATCAATTTATTTTGTACAATCAAAGATCAAGGCCGTAGCCAGCCAATAATTTCAAGGAGGAGGGGGGGGGTTAGTGAGCACATCCCCCAATTGCCGGAAGCTAGAAAAAATTATAAATATTAAACACTTCTATAAGCTATCTGAAGTGTTTTTTTTATGGTCACCTAGGCCCTTAACTGCTGAAGGCTAGGAAAATTTATAAATATTGAACACCTCTAGAAGCTATCTGAAGTGTTTTTCTATGGCAATATAAGCCCTAAGCTACTGAAGGCTAGGAACATTTCTAAATATTAAACACCTTTCAAAGCTATCTGAAGTATTTTTTTATGGCAATATAACTGCTGAAGGGTAGGGAAAATATAATATATATTAAACAACTCTAAAAGCTATTTGCAGTGTTTTTTTTATAGTAGCACAGACCCCTAACTGCTGAAGGCTAGGAAAAACTGAGTATTAAACACCTCTATAAGCTCTCTGAAGTGCTTTTTATGGTAGCACAGCCCCCTAATTTGTACTTGTATCTTATTATTGATACTGTTTGAACCATAAATAAAGCTATACATATTTTGTTCATAAAATTTCAGGGGGGTTTGAACAGTTACGGCCTTGCTTAAGCTTACCATATTATTAAAACTATACTTTAACGTGAAAACTCAATTTTTTAATTTCTCAATAGGCCTACAGGATAAAGAATTAATACTAATACTAATAATATTAACAATAACAATAATGTGATTTTAATAATAATAATAATTTGATTTTTTAAATATGGAGTTATGAAAAATTTACAAGAAATTCTGCGGCTCTATTTGTACACTTATATCCATTTAATAGTAAAGAAAAATGTAAAAATTATTAAGGAAAGTAAAATATTGAAAACATGTGCAGTACAATGCAATGTGCAATAAAGTAGACAATTGTATAGATACAGCTCTAGTTATCTTAAATAAAATTGGTTTGAAAATAATGTTTGGTTTAGTAGCTTTATTTTAAAACTATGAAAATAGAGGTTTAGTTAAAACAATTTTGTCTTTAAGCAACTGCACCATCTTATAAACTTCCTATAAAACATTTTAATGTCCATTGATATCGTTATGTATTTTATATCGATGATAATTATTATAAACGTGAGGTTGAAATACCTTCCCTCTCCTTCGAAAATATGTTTCAAGAAAACGCCAACACAATCGTTCAAAGCAAAGAAACACTGCAGCCGTCATGACACCTAATGCAAAGAATATTAAGATCGACGCTATGTCTCGGAGTTCCACACAAGTGAACAAGGGTTTAGTTGGTGTCTTCTTAACGATTTGAGGCCAAGAATTCTTCAAAAGTTTCTGCAGTTGTCCACTACTGCGCATAACCTGTAAACTGGATAAAGGAAATGAATGCTCAATGAAATATTATTCTGTCTCACTTCATTTCTCGCTACATTCACCATGAATGGTAACGGTCTCTCCTTGACCTATTACACTATGATACTATCGTGGAAGTTGCTAGCTTTAGGGGTAAACGAAAGGTACATTACATTTACCTATAATGGTAACAAGCTTACCTTGCTTCGTTCCAAATGTTGTAGATTAGGGGTAAGGTGTCAGACTTCTGTGCTGAAGGTCGAGGGTTCAATCCTCGGTCCCGGCACAGATTTATCTGATTGCCAAACTCTTCCTTCACCTCTGAAAAGATGTGTATTAATCACAACTTGTGAATGTGAGGAATGCCAGGCCTCCACCGTGGTTCAGATTCCACGTAAAACTGTAGGTTCTCCATTTCATCTCACAATCACCCTACCATTGCACATTAGCGTAAGTGCGTATAACCCAAACGGGTAGTAAGACGCGGTGCTAATAATATTAATAATAATAATAATAATAATAATAATAATATTAATAATAATAATATAAGATAGTATCGTAGCATAATCAGTCAAGGTACGACTGCTGTGTTTAGGGTAAACATAATGTACAGTGTGTAGTGTGTACATAATTAAATTAAATAAACAATTTTTTAAATTTAATTGATTTTACACAATTTTTTAACAATGTAATTGTACAAAATACGAAAATCTGATTTAGCTAGTCAAAAACACTTGTTTATTTTGTGTTTGTTTTCAATCAGTGAAAATCATGTACAAGATAGAATATTATTAATAAATTGCATTAAATATTCCATTAATTTTATTCAATACAATTTTTTTACACTTATGATCAATACTAGTTTACCCTAGCTATCAAATATACAAACATTTCAATTCCATGTGTCGATTTTTGACCATCTGATGATTTTGCCATTTGAAATATATTACTTCTTGTCCCTAGTCATCTGTTTACAATGTTTGACCTAATGCTTAGCTACGATAATCAATCAACCCCGTCTATCTTTGCTTGAAATGATTGGCTCAATAAACATTATAACACCTGCAATCAAGCCATACCAACCCAGTGGCCGCCGTCTGTTGGCTAAGATAGCGCCAATTTCTGGGGATACAGGGGCTCATTTAGTCAGTGCAATGAACCCTTTGGCCATGCTCAGTTTTATAGACCGTAGCCACTACTTTTACAATCAAGTAGCTCCTCATTTGTCCTCGCGAGGCTAAGTTCCAGACCCACTACTTCACAGAAAATATGGAAGCGCTAGGGATCAAACCCGGGACCTCTGAATCTGTAGCCAGGAACACCAACCACTGGACCACAGGGGTTGGATCAATAATCATGATAAGCAGCTCTGGTCTAGAAAACTGATATTAAATACTGGAGGGTTCGTTGTGCTGACCGCATGACACCCTCTATCCACAAATTTTGGCAATATCATCGCTAACAGCGGTATAGCTCGATTGCGGGCTTACACCATGGCATTTTTTTTAGGGGAGGAGGGGGGGGGGAGTGAGGCAAAATAATCGTAGCCGAATTGTACCCACTTGTAGTTGATAGCGTCTAACAGAACATTCTCTTTCTGGGTGGCCATCGCAAGACTAGCCTTGAAGAACTTCTCCGGGAGAACAAAAAGTCCACAACTGAGGGAGTTAAAGATTCCCATGGCCACCTCGCAAGAAGTCAGATAGGCGTATTTATTCCTGGTGCAAACTCTTTCCAAACCCTCCTCTATTGTAGTGGGGAACTTGTCTGTTTGTGATTTCTGCATCCGCTGATAGACGCGTTGCAACAGTCCAGAGTTCGCCGACTGTTAAGGAAAGGAAAAAATATTATTTATAAGGTTGGTCCTAAGCTTTTAAGATGATTATATAGGAGTCAATAATAAAATATGTTTTGCTTCTAATTCGACACCCACAATTAGCATAGAATTTTTGAAACATTTCGAAGAAAGAAGAAAATTTCGATACCTTTTAAAAAGATTTAAGATGTTTCAACTAAATATGACATATTTCTACATATAATCATTTTTAAATATTTACTAAACAATATTTTAGAAGTTATCTCATTGATTAAATAGCATATGTATGTAGAATATAGGATGTAAATAAGTAAAGGAAAATATATTATAAATATTCAATATCGCCAACGTTGTTTTATTAAAAATAAAAATACCTGCCAAGTTGGAACACCGCTAACTTATGGTCACTTGTATGGAAAATAAATGGTACGGCGCACCGCACAGACTTTCTCTCTTTTTCTATAAACTCGTAAGATTTCTGAACGGAATAATGTACATTGTATCATCACCACTCCACATAAGAACACGCATAAAATAATATACAATGATATAGAATCAATGAGAAAAGAGGCGCATCTTTGTCCACCTAAGAGCATTTCAAACAGTTTAATGTCTTCCACAAGGGTCAACACTTCGTATTA
>CABFWO010002613.1:14403-30311 GCA_902155825.1 Timema genevievae
GGCACAGATTTATCTGATTGCCAAACCCTTCCTTCACCTCTGACAAGACGTGTATTAATCACAACTTGTGAATGTGAGGAATGCCAGGCCTCCACCGTGGTTCGGATTCCACGTTAAACTGTAGGTCCTCCATTTCACCTCACAATCACCCTACCATTACACATTAGCGTAAGTGCGTATAACCCGAACGGGTAGTAAGACGCGGTGCTAATAATAATAATAATATTAGTAATACAGTGCTCACAAAGATAATCGCAGCACAGCGACCTAAATAAGTGCAACAAACACATTTTACGGCCGATTTTCTTTAAATTTTCGACCATTTTTTCCACATTTTTCATGGTTCCCCAAAAAAGGGTCGTTACTTCGAGAGGGACGTTATTCCCGGGGTCGTAGAATCGAGATTTGACTGTAGTAATAATATTGAGCGTCTGGGCTACGTAAATGATACCAGTATGTGAAAAGTTTAGCCAGTACTTTTGTAACGTTGCTCAGGGTACGACAAAATCGTTACCTACATCCTTTCCGTGGAAGCTCTTTCTATGTTGTGATGACATGAAGGGATGGCGATAGTGTGTGTGAAGGTGTGGAACATGTGGAAACATTTAAACTGAGCTCAAGTTTAACTAACTAAACACTGGTGACCATTGGGGTAATTCTCCTGAACCCGGGACCTCTAGATCCATGGCCAGATGCACTGACCACTACACTACGGGGCTGGAAGTAACACAAATGAGAACGTTACATATTTATAAATAAGTATACATTTATTTTAGCACTTCGTGCAGGCCCATATTTAAGGTGTAAAACTTTCATCCTCGTCAATATCATCGTCTAAGACCTTGTCTGAAAACTCTAATAAATTCATGTTGGATGCTAGGCTAGGTTACGTTAGGTTTTTTTGCACCACGTCTTACGGCCTGTTCAAATTATACAAATATGTACTAATTACGCTAATGAGCAAGGTATGAAGAAGGTTAAATTTAGAGGAAGTGTACCTATAATTGTGTGAAGGGAGAGTGGAAAACTATTTTTGAAAAAAAAAATCTCTGTACACCTGACCAAGATTCGATCCCGAATCTCACTATCTATGGCAATCTAGTCTAGCATGAGAGTGACATCTTAGACCATGCGGCCACAGAATCAGGTTCAGGTTAATTTTTTCCGCAATAATCGTGGTAGATCTTTGTGATGACTCGACGCGCATGGATGACATGACCATAAGGTACGGGAGGCTCGCGGCGTTTCGGTGAGTATCTTACTGGCAATGACATGTGGTGAGTTGATAGAAAAACGGTTGGCTGTAAGGGTTCGTTCAGACACCTTCAGCAGTTTATGAGTCCAGTAGTTTAGTAGAACGATTTAGTCTAGTAGACTCAATTTATTCTATTTTTCTATTAAAGTAGCGTTACCCACCTACCACTTACCATTCAAGATCTAATTTTGTTCGGCAATAATTTAAAATAACTTTCTGACATTCTGATTGTGGTGAAGTACTCAGCAGGATATTCTAATATTAGTTCTTAGAGCAGACCACTTGAAGCTCCTAATGAATCTCATCTACTTATCCATTTTCTAATCCATAAAGGCTATGTTTCATCGGATATTTTTTCTTGGATATAATTCTAGTAGAACCTTCGCAATATTTCCTATAACTTTATTCAGTGACACGCTGCTACCCCCCCTTCTATATCTATTAATATATATAGGGTGAGGAAGGCTAATATCAGGTAAAATAATCACCTGATTGGACAACATGAATTTTATTATTGAAATAACAATATTACAATACTTGATAACTCAAACATCGTGCGTGAAGAGCACCTCTATTAGTCATCAAGACCATTCAGATACAAATACCATCAATCTCAAAATTCCCCTTAGTATGATTACAAGAAACAACACTAAGCGTGTTGAGCACAACAAGTAAATAACATTAAACGAGGTCTGGGATCTCTGATGCCGAACTAATCTTATGGACTTTAGCTCCTTGGTTCATTAACTTAAGGTGGGGTGCTAGTGAGCGTGAGTTTAGTGCATTAATTTTGCAGTTTTTATAGCATAAACATTTTTTGTTCAAAATAAATCAAATATTTCTTCTATAGAAACATAGAGTTTAGTTTTATACACATGCTAATCTCAACAGTTCTAGAATATCTGTCATGAACATAGCGGCATTTGGTGACAAACTTTTTAAATAAAGAGGAAAAGTTGTCACTAAATTTCAGGACACCTTTGACAGATATTCAAGAACTGTTGAGATTAGCATGTGCAGAAAACTAAACTATATGTTTCTATAGAAGAAATATTTGATTTATTTTGGCCAACAAATGTTTATGCTATAAAAACTTCAAAAATACTTCCCTAAACTCACGCTCACTAGCACCCCATCTTAATACTTAGAATAATTATTTCCATAATAAGGCCTAAGGCATAACTGCATTATCTTACGTAACGGCAACCAAGCAAGAGTACAGTTTAATAGTTAGAAATGTTCTTAATTAACTTGACGTCACAACAATACAACGTTTCCCTAATGCAAGAGCAAGCTAAGTCTCGCTTCACTATACTGCCTTTAACAATAAATTTGATTGTAACAGCTGCCATTAAATAGTACAAAAGAAAGTTTACTAGGCGGGTCTTGAACCCGGGGCACGCTGACACTCAGTGCGCTTTAATAGTAAGCAAGTATTTGCAAATTGTGACAAATAATAAGGTCTGGGTTCGAATCCCAGCTAAGACGGTTGACGAAGGGCGACGTCTTTTCTATATGCCGCGGGAAGCGCATGGCATAGCAATTCAAGTTAATGATTAGTTACAATAATTGAAGTTCAAACGGTAATTTAGAACACAGTCCCCCCATGACGCCGAAACAGAATTTATAACTTTAAATATTAACAACCCCCGAGACCTAGTCGCCGTTCTCATCTCTTATCCATAATATCGCGGTGTAGTAAGTAATTTTACATTACCGGCGTAGCTGTATATATACAAAAGATAGTTCTCAGAGAGGGGGGAGGATTGAAGGAGAAGGAGGGTTGGAGAACAAAACAATCTAAGGACCAGTATGTTCGAGAACGTTGCCGAAGCGCCCAGGGCTATGCGTGGCCGGATACGGAATTCTTCTTTCTGGCTGGCTGGACACGTGTTCGACTCTCGTAGTCAGTTGACTGGGGGCGCGTCGCTCAGTTGGACGGGCATTACTTTGGAGAGTGGAGGTCAGCGTTAGTGGTGTAGGTCGTGCGTAGGTCTTCCGAGAGCGGGCCGCTGGGTTGGTGAGTGTTTGTCCCATTTGATATTATTTGATATTATTGATATTACATGTAAGTCGTTACAACGCTATTTAGTCCAGACCTGTCCATCTTGGAGCCAGCTGCATACCAGGGTCAGCCTCAAGCAGGGGCGAACGGGGCAACCACCTCTGTCCCCACGCCTAAGGTTTAAAAAAATTTACATCGGAAAAATAAAAATAGAAGTGATACATTTGTATCTGCTCTTAGTGATCTCCAAACTGACTCTCTACCATCACATAGTCCCTTCTCCCATGGCTTTGTCGCTGTCATCGGAGAAGTTTTCCCTAACGTGATACCGCCCTACTGACTCATACTCTACCTCTCAACTGCCAACCCAACCCCGCGCTCCCGTGCCAATCCATTCCACTTAACTTTAACTCGTCATTGTCAATTAGACCTGTACTGTGTTTGTTTACTTAGCTACAGTACTTAGTTGAGTTTCAATTCAATAAACAAAATTTGCATATACATGAAACTTGTTAAAATATAGCCAATCTGGACGCTTTTAACCATGAGGAAACTTACATAAATATACAATGTATAGGGGACCCCCGCTCACAAGATTTGCCCAGGGCTTCGCAACTGCTAGGGCCGTCCCTGATGCATACCCAACTGTACTAGTCCAGACATTGTGGTAAACTAATCCGTTTGGTAGTAAATGGCCACTCGCCACTGGACGTGATTGATCGAGACAATAGACCAGTGTCAAGTTGATGTATGTCCATCACCTGCACGCCATTCCTATAAGCCACACTGACGAAATTAACTCACTTGGAACATGCTGTATTCAGCGGAGTATTTGGTCACCTCTAGGCTGTAGGTTTCGTCTTCTAGCAGACCTTGCACGGAGTTGAACGGGACCATCGTGTTCTTCACAGAGAGAGAGGATACAAGAGACGCCGAGTAGGCCACTGCAAACACCACGGTGGTCATATGCATCATCAGGAACACCAGCTGACAGGAACTAGACCGGGGAGATATCGGAGTGCCTTCAAAACAGTGCGTTCAATGTTATTGACCTAGCAGAGCTACAGTTTATACGCATCCACAAAATATATAAAAGTGAGGATGTAGGAAACGCGAAAAAAGTCTTGGGCTTTTTCAAGTTTTTTTTGTCAAAACATTTTGGCCAAAATAAATAAACTATTGCTTTATTAGAACCGTAGAGTTTAATTTTCTTCCCATGGTGATATCAACAGTTGTTAAATATCTATCGTGAGCAAAGCGATTTACAGATATTCAAAAAATGTTGATATCAACATGAGAAGAAAATTAAACTCTTATACTGAAGCAATATTTGATATATTTATACCAAAAAAAAAGTTTTGCTTTAAAAAATGCAAAAACATTGACCTTTTCTCGTGTCTCCTACATTCCCACCTTAAGGATAGTAAAGAAGCTCAGGCTAAGATGTGGGGGTCATGAAGGTAGTGCTTATTGTGTGATGACGGGCGTGAACACAACATCTTAACAGGGAAAACTAATGCTACAAGAGGCCTTGTTAGACCTGGACGTCACTGGGAAGATAATGGGAAAATGGATTTGAAGGAGGTTGGATTTGAGGCTGGTGATTTGATAGAGAGGTCTCAAAAGAGGATTGACTGGTGATCTTAGTCTTTCTGACGGCCATGAGCTTTCGAGCTACTTGAGATCAATAATTTTTAAATGAACAAACTTATTCCAATTTTGCTGTTGTCAAGTACAGAATTAAGACTACCGCACTTCAATACATTTAATGGTTCGAGCATTGGTCTAATCTTGTTTCGGCCGTTAGCGTGTCTCTTATCCCTCAGACCAGTGGCGTGGCGTGGAGTGTTGCAAAAATAAGCAGCGTTAGTATAAACTGTACCTAGGTTCGGACTGGCCCGCCGGCCCACCGGCCCGAGGGCCGGTGTGCCCTCGAGTTACTTAAGTTTGCGCCTTCGGCCCAAGCTTCACCCCTTGGCGAATTCCAATGATGCAAAAAGACATTTAGCCCTCCGTTGGTCGAGGAGTGAGCGCAGTGCTCACTAATTTTTATTTATTTTTTGTCTGGCATGTGCGATGAAACAGCGTAGGAACAATGAATCCCAGTATAGCTGCCTGTTGGAATGCTTAGAGTAGTGAAAGAGGCTGTGAAGGGATGACGCGAAACCTTTAGTCATTGTCATAATTTCAGTATGTTATTGTTGTTTTATCGGGCACGCCCAAAGGGGGGAACAGGGAACGGGGCAGTCCACCCAAAAATTCTCCGTTAGAGCAGTAAAAGCATATTTGGTTTTATTACACTACTACTTTCCCAAACCTAAACGAGTAGTTACTAACTAGCCCGACAGCAGAGGATTTTATGGTAGGGTACTCCTTGACATTTGTTGGTGGTGAAGTTAAGGTTGCAATTAAAGAGGAAGTGAAAGCTATTTTCTAAACTGAGTTTTTTTATTTACCTCAGGCTGTAAACACCCCCTTAATTTCAACGACGTATTAAGGCTGGTGCACAACAACAACAAATTATTTTAAAGAAAATTCAAACAATAGAAAAAAGACAATATTTGCAGAGGAGCCGATAGGACTAACATAAAACAAATGGACAGTACACTGGTCCATTTGAGTTCTGTCTCCGCGAACCCGCTCTACAAAGATTTCAAATATTTGCCATTATTTGTCAAAACATTTCGGCCAAAATAAATAAACTATTGCTCTAATAGAACCGTAGAGTTTAATTTTCTTCACATGGTGGTATCAACATCATCTGTCATGAGCAAAGCGATTTATAGATACTCAAAAAATGTTGATATCACCATGAGAAGAAAATTAAACTCTTGTACTGAAGCAATATTTGATATATTTTTACAAAAAAAAAAAAGTTTTGTTTTAAAAACTGCAAAAACATTGACCTTTTCTCGTGTCTCCTACATTCCCATCTTAAGGATAGTAAAGAAGCTCAGGCTAAGATGTAGGAGTCATGAAGGTAGTGCTTATTGTGTGATGACGGGCGTGTACACAACATCTTAACAGGGAAAACTAATGCTACAAGAGGCCTTGTTAGACTGAGACGTCGCTGGGAAGATAACGAGAAAATGGATTTGAAAGAGGTTGAATGTGAGGCTGGGGATTGGATGGAGAGGTCTCAAAAGAGGATTGACTGGTGATCTTAGTCTTTCTAACTGCCATGAGCTTTCGAGTTACCTGAGATCAATAATTTTTAAATGAACAAACTTATTCCAATTTTGCTGTTGTCAAGTACAGAATTAAGACTACCGCACTTCAATACATCTAATGGTTCGAGCGTTGGTCTAATCTTGTTTCGACCGTTAGCGTGGCTCTTATCCCTCAGACCAGTGGCGTGGCGTGGAGTGTTGCCAAAATAAGCAGCGTTTGTATAAACTGTACCTGTTTATTGTTCTCATAATTAGGTAAAACTCTCACTTGCTAGGTATAAACTAAAATGCATTCCAATGTAAGGCCTAGCAACACACCACGCCAATTTATCAGCCCTTCCACTGCCCGTCCACATAGAAAGTTTATGCTAGGCTAGTATTAATATTTGTAAAAACTAGTTAAGCCTAAAGTGACCCATTCACGAGTCTATATTCAAGCAAGTGGGTTGACAATCTTATTGCTTTCAAACAAATTTTCCACTGTCAGTGGGCAAACGCAATCATACTGTAGGTTATTTTAGGATTTCCCGAACGATATTTTGATTGAAGGTCCATCCGGTGAATCCGATCGCATTCGCCGACAATCTGAAGAAGATTGCACAGTGGATGCACAGTGAATCGACGTTGGCAACCGTATCACTTAGCCTGCTAGCTAAACTTAAGATATAAGGAAGAAAATGCGAGTAAGATCCATGTCTTTGCAGTTTTCATGACAAAATCCCTATTTTGGCCAACATAAATTAAATTTTGCTTCAGTAGAGTAATGGCAATTATTGATCAAATTTTTTTTAAATGAGGATAGATACTCCTGGTTAGTTACACAATGCTCGTGACAGATATTCAAGAATGGTTCATCTCACCATGTGTAAAAAATTAAACTAAACATATCACCTACGAGAGCAATATTTTATTTATAAAGAGCAAAAACTATTTTTTTGGCATAAAAACTGCAAAAATATGGACCTTAACTTGGGTTCCCTACCATTAAAACTTGCATTTTATTTGTGAAGAGGATTTCTTGAAAACAATTCATGTATATAAGTATGCTCACAGGTCACAAAGGGCTACCTTGAATTGATGCAAACTAAATGAACAAAATGGAGGAAAAGATGGGTCGACAACCAAATCACTTGTGTTTCGCCTAGTGAACGAGGAGCGGGGATAGCAACAGAATCTTCCAGAAATTTCTTATCAATCACACTATCAACCCGGTTGCTTCAATATCGTCTCATGAGTGGGCCCCTTTAGTTTTTACTTTGTAGAAATAAAGGTGCGTTGATAAACTCCAAAGTGATTTAATATTTCGATCTTTATCCCAGATCGGTCGACCGTTAAACACAAAACTCGAGCCCTGATTTTTGGTGATGACATTGTCAACGAAGAATCGAGGTAGTTTGGTATATTCAATTCAGAGAGAGACAATCATTTATAGACTATCAAAATACGGGATAGTAAATTTGTTTGTTAGACGAATAATGTACTAGTAAAAAAATAAAGCTTAAATTTTATATAAGCCTGTTTATAGGATACCCTGTTCCTCCTGTTTCTTCCATAGCTGTTTGTCACCTTACCGATGCAAATTAGTCTCAACAGTTTTACCTTTACAAGATATCTATGTTTATTCTATTTTAAATCCTGTACTAGTTTATTCTATTTTAAATCCTGTATTAGTGGCCCAGCATTGGACAAATTAGCTAGTACTAATGTGGCATTGCCCAGGGGACAGCCGAATATACTTATCGTAACATCCTTTCCTTGGAAGCTCTTTCCATGTCCCAGTGAGATGAAATGATGGTGATAACGAGTATGAGGGTGTGGAACCAGTTGAAATACTTAAACCTAACTTAAGCCTAACTAACCAAACCTTGGTAACTGTTGGTATAACTCATCTTTCGGGGAAAATACCGAAGGTACCAGCCGGGAAGCGAACCCGATACCCCTAGGCTCGTAGTCAGGTGAACTGACTTGTGCTTGTATTGAAGTCTTTATCAGATAAGTAATCTCAATCGGTAGCTTATCCTCTTACTGGGATATGTTTTACTGGTTCGATTCTCGGCCGGGCCAATAAATTGACATTTGAGGGAATAAGGGTACAAATTTTAATAACACACAATATGTTAAGAATGAGGAAAGAAGAATTTAATGATAATGTACTCGTATTTGTATGGAGGGAGAGAGGAAACTTGGGGGAGGGGGGGATAAAACACCTTCGACTCCCCCGGATGGAATTCTAGCTTCAACATCACCATCATCAAAAAACAACCAACCACCAAACTAAGGCACACGACCCTGACAATTAATTCCGGGTATCCACCGAGGCTGGTGTGGTTTTGTTTTACTTTGGCTTGTTCAACTAAACATTGCTATTTAGTTTGCTAAAGAAGTTCAACGTGTAATTTACGAAACAACTAGATATATTAAAACAGACTTATAAACTAGCTTAATTTTTAAACAGACAGAGCGCTCCTATCCTCTGTACGTGGTGGGAGAAAAATCTAATTTCACTTTTTTTTTTTTTTCATGGCGGAAAACAATCTTTGGACCCTTGAATTAAAATAAACACCCATTCTTGATATATAATTAATTTAAATTGCCNAATTTCACATTTTGTGCATTTTTGGCCATGAATAAATACGGTCAGTACAGTTCGATTGCGAACTCACGTCATGATTTTTTTTTTATCTATCGGGTGCCACATCATTGCTGCATGTTCTTTGTATATGTAATTAAAAATCTATGTTTTGCACTAATTTACTCTTTTACTTTTTGCACTAGAAAGATTAATTAGCATCACATTGTTATAGTTTTATCTCAAATATTACTTTAGGCTTTTGAAAAATATTCATGTTAATATGACTATAGCAATACTTTAAAAACTTTTCCCTGCATTTTTTTGGGAATTATTTTATTTCATTTTGAAATTTCAAGCAAGAACTTTTAAAAATAATGAACATATGTTAAACGTAATTGCTTTAAAATATATTAAATTCTGAATACTTTAAAGTTTGGAAATATGTAAGTTAGCAAATAGCTACATAATTTAGGCACTTAACTTAAAGTAAGTTATGACTCTTAAATACTTTGACTGCAGAAGAAAGCGCCGTAGATGTAGAACGCCACCTCATACAGAGTCAGCTTTGGGCCTTCCAACTCAGGGCTGCCATAACGTCGACCAAGCTTGTGCAAGATCGTGAACAGTGTGGCAAACACAACAACGAACACCACTCGCAACAACCACAGCGCACAGCTAAACGGGGCAAGAAAATTTCCCCACCGCAAACTGTAGTTTTCAGGTTGCCTTATAAACAACCTAAAGCTGCAAAAAAGAACAAAATAAATCTTCAACACAACGTTCAAGCTAGACAATAGCAGCGCATACACTTATAACACATGTTGAAGAATAAATGATCTTGAGATATGGGATGAGTTTTTTTTTAAACCGCATCTTACTACCCGTTTGGGTTATACGCCCTGGGATGAGTTGAAATAACTTATTAATAAACTCAAAATTATAGTTAGTTTTGAAATATTTAAGTCTGCCCGTGTAGTTTACCTGAAACAGTAAAATACATGGACTCTGATATCCACAGTGACAACGCTTATAATATAAGCCTATGTATTGAAAGCTTTTTTTTTTTACACTTAAAACATGTAAGTATTTTTCGGATAACTCATATAGTTTGAGTTTTAGAAATATCGAGATAGGCCTGGTCCTTTCATATTGAGTTATCAAGACTATACTTTACTGTATCTGCAAGCTTCATTCAGTTCTCCTGCAACAGACGGGACGAATATTTATAAATGGCAGTGACGTAAATTTAGGTAATTTAATCTTAGATAGAAAAGGGGTGACAGAATTTTTGCTTTTGCACATGAGACCAATACTGAACACTAGATTTAATTTCCTTGGAGGCAAAACACTAGTTGTAATCTGCTTGGAGGCAAGACATTAGTTGGTTCAAGCCTTGCAATAATAGGCTTGTTTGAATTATAATAATAAATTCCTTTCTTATATGGAGGCACAGGTCGCAACAAGGATTCTCAATCCATTTATTTTCCAGTTTTCTTCAGTCTTCATGGACGATCCTCCCCCACTCTCTGAGGAAATATACCAAATAAAACCACCAGGAAATCAAATGAAACTTCTCTTTTGGCGGGGTATTTGTTGAGGACACTTATACTTCCTTTTAAAATTGTAATATCACATTATTATTTTTCAGTATTTGTAATTATAATTCAATTTTGGCTTTAAACCTTAAATATACTAAAGGAACCTCGTGGTATTGATTTCTTAGTTATGAAGTATTGATCTTTTAAAAATATTTATTGTAAAATAATAGAATGTCCTTATGGTACATATACTTTGTCTTAAATCGTTCAAATCCTTGTGACTTGTAAATTTTGATTAAAATGTCCTCATGACATAATTAATATATTTTGACTTTAATCATCCAACGTTCTTGGGACTGATAATTTTTTTATAGAATGTCCTTATGATACATATATTTTGGCTTGAAGCATTCAAAGTATTTGTTATTTACAGATTTTGACTTAAAATTGTTTTAGATAATTTCATTGTCCTTTTTACTAATGAAATGTGTCATGAAAATAATTTCCATCCTTTACGACTAGTAGGTGTTGAGTTATTTAACTGATATTAGTAGAAGTTTTTCTAGACTTATGATATTTATGCTATGTGTTGAAATTACCTTTAGAAGAAAAAGGACTAAACTGTTAATATATTTTATTAAAGGCCTAATGAATTACATCGTAATTGATTCAAAGTTCTTAGAACTTAGGGAATTTTCCTTAAATGATTCAAGGTCCTGTTCACTATTTTAAACGTGGCGTATATAGTTAAAGTTCTTATAACTAAGAAAGCTATTGTTGAACAACCATGTTAATTGTTGTAAAACTTTCTTTTAGTTTCCGTAAGCACATGTTTACGATTGTTGGAAGTCCTTATGACTTGGAATAATGAAAATGTTAATGTTAACAGAAGTCCATCAGACCTGGGAGCTTAGGAATATTTTGATAATATTGGTTGTTAGGTCTTAGATATTGTCTTTTCCCTTTTACTAAATTAATAAATTGGCCACTATTATTGACCAACAAAGTTAATATTGTTACTACACGTTTCGAATAGTTTTCAAATATATTTATTTTATTTAATTATATTATGTATACATTTAATATACTATTGTTGACCAACAAAGTTAATATTGTTACTTAACGTTTCGAGTTGTTTCCAAACATATATATATAGCAAAGTATTTAACTATATTTATACATTTAATATACTATTGTTGACCAACAAAGTTAATATTGTTACTTAACATTTCGAGTGGTTTTTCAAAGCTAATCTTATATATTTATGTATTTATTTATTTGTATAAATTTCGTATACTATTGTTAGCCAACAAATTTAATATGGTTACTTCACGCTTCGAGCTGTTTTTCAAATCTATACTCATATATTTATTTATATATACAAATTTAGTATTGTTTATCATGTTACCCTTTGTTACAGCTTTTCCTTTATAATGAATAAATCGTATTTATCTGTCAACGTCAAGCTTGTTGAATTTATCTTCTCTCCAAATGAATTTGTCAAATACTTCCTGGAAATATGGTTGTGTTCCCTGGCTAATACTTTATCAATTTATCCTTTACTGAACTATGGCAATGGTGCAGATGGGATAGCATGGAAATATGGGTGAATATATTATTTTATAATATATTCAAAAGTCATTGTTCTGTCAGGCCACTCTGTACTTCATTCAACTTTTCTTTATGTGTAATTAGGTATTTTTGTATGCCTCCTTTTTATCCTGGACCACAGACAAATAATATACCCAAACACTCAACTTCCAGGTTAAAATGGTTGCGTTCCTTTTGGAAGCTTGAGTCTTTCACCACTAGGATCGCTGTGTTTAGTCCTATCATCACCCAGCACTGACACTAGCGAAGCCCAGTGTTGAAGGACTCAAGCTGGCAAAAGGAGCGCTGCGAAACCCCCGTCTGGTTGAGAGTCTGTTTCTTACGTGTCTGTGTCCTGGGGGATAAAAAGGGGCTTCGCTCATAACAATATGGATGGTGAATATTGAGGTGATACTCACGTAGATGACACCAAGGGCACGCTGAATCTGACGGCGTCGAGTCTCTGTGACGTCATGGTGAGTGTTCCCACCACCAGATCTACCTCTCCCCTCACCAACATCCCCACCATACCATTCCATGTCCCGTTCCTGTCCACGGACCCGTAAGCTCTATCTTCGGGCACCTTGTGCTCTGTCCTACCGTCAGAATAAACAACTGCGGTGGGATGGACATGAGAAGACAACTACAAAAAGTATTAAAAAATAATTTCGTGTACTCATACACCAAGTAATCTTTTCTCCGTTTCTTCTGATAGATATTATCAATACCTATAAACAACTCTGAGAAAAATGTTATCAAAGTTTGCTGCAAATAATATGTTTGTATTTTCTAAAAGCTTCTTCTCTCCTAGATCCTGTAAGGTATAGCTTAGTTTCTGATGGTATAAACTATATACATGGTAAAGCATATTTTATTATATGCAGATGTGAATATTTTCATCATTATTATAGGTATTGTCTCACTCTTTAAAGATCAATGTGGGTTTCAAAACAATAATCGGACAAACTTATGATTTGGCATTCAATTTTTTACTTGTGGAGTTGAGAGGGATTTTTGTTGTTGAGTTATTTGTTTAGTTAGTTCAATAGCATTTTGACAAAATGGAAAATTTCAAAAAAAAAAATAATTCAGTCAATATTGATACAAATTTTACTTTATTATTAATGTTATTTTATAGGTATTGATAGTATTTCACTATATTATTAATTAAGCGTTATTTTACAAGTATTGATAGTATTAACACAACAAAAGTAACAGCTACAGATCCCGTGACTTGACGTGATTACATTAAAGTAGGTCTAGCCACTCTTATAGATGTCAGATGGACTAATAATTTAACGTTTATTAACGTTATAGCTGGCGCCAGTGGTCCCACGAATAAAAATTTTCACAGAATGAAACCATCCTAGGTATTATGCTAGCTGCATAAAGCAGACTATTTTCGTGAACGGTGACGTCACAAATCTTTAGAGATGGACTCGGTCATCTAAGAACCCACAAACATTGTTTATACTACATTGCAAATGGTATAAGTGAGTTCTCCGTTCCACACATCTCCTTCCCTGAAATTTAACCCTAAATATGTGCCTAAATTAATAGTCCTGATTTGAAAATATTTTGAGCTTGACACGAAGAATAGAAGTAAATTATAAGGGGGACTACACAATTTTTTTTAAAATCTCTTGAAGACAAAAGTTTTTACTTGAATGTGTGACTTAAGAGGATATTGGGCCTGTGCCATCATTGGTTCCAAATGTGTTAAGGTACACCTTGCGGGTTCGTAGGGAAATCCTGTCTACGGAACATTAAAAAAGAATCTATCATATTATTTTGTGTTTTTGAAGAGGGTAAGAATGTAGTGACCTCCCTATAATTTTTATTATTTTATTACATGCCTAATATTCTTACCGCATTCATTCAAATTAAATCGTTATTCAGTGTTAATTCGAAGCATGGCAGGCAATAATGAGATCAGATAGAGTTAATTGGGACTTTCACTTTGAAATAGCTAGGTATTGACCTTGTAAACTAAGAATGTTAGAAATGTAAAGTCGAAGTATTTTTTCTAGTGAATTAGAAATAAATATTTCTCTATGGCTGTTTATATACAGAATGTTCGGAAAATCATAGCCCAAACCACACATATAGCTGATTGAAACCAAAAGTGATACAAAATCCCTATACACTTACATCCGGAAAACTATGCTAATACCATTAAATTGTGTTCAAAGTTGGGGCGTACAGCGCTGGGATAGCAAATCTATCAAGTATGCGTGTACAGCAAGTTGCATAAGAGTTAGGCGCGTGACACTGCACATGTAATAATGACAAGCACTTTATGTGATGTCGGACCGTTAATGATGACCCTCAGAATGTATTTCCATTTCTAGATGGAATGGTGTGTTGTTTACTATTAATTGTGGTATTTCTACTGCCGTGCTCCAAGATGTCGAAGTGTGTAGTGCCATGCACCTAACTCTTATGCAACCTGTTGTACACGCATGCTTGAACAGTTTTGCTCTCCCGGCGCCGTACGCCGAAACTTTGGACACAATTTAATGGTATTAGCATAGTTTTACGGATGTAAGTGTATTGGGATTTCGTATTGCTTTTTGTTCAAACAAACAATATGTGCAGTTTGGGCTATGAGTTTCTGAACACTGTATATTCTGCTAGAACTATAAGATAATGTCATCAGTCATATTATGTTAATGCTTTTATAATATTTGAAAATGGAACACGCTAATACAAGACATATGAATGCTGAATACGGAAAGATCAGTAGAAGCTCGATCAAATTAATATATTCTACTAAAATATTATAAAAAATGAGTTATAGTTTGTTTCTCTTTTAGGCCAAAATCACTCACCGATTGTGCTGAAATTTCACGGGGACACAATACCAACTTTCAGTTAACATATAGGTGAATTAAAATTTACATACGCATTTTTTTTACTAAGCTTCTTCTTGTCGGATTTTCATTGGATCATCTATTAAAGGTACCCAGATATAAATGCGTATTATAAAACACACGCTGTGTGAAGAACGGGTAGTTAGTTAGTAAATAATATAATCGAACAATAGCAATCAACTACTTAACTTAGTATAAATTACGCCACTAGATGTCGTCATTGTATTTTCTCATTCGTTGCTTTCCATTGGCTGAAGTAAAGTATTGTACAAATACGAAGTTTGTCAAAGTAAAAACTTTATGTCTCAGAGTTTTAAAGTTGTTAAGGGAAGGAGGGTGGATGCAAGAGAACGTTAGAAGGTTATGCATGGAGCTTTTATAACCAAAATGAACTTTTTTTTTTTACAAAATGGATAAAATATCCTTCAATATACATGATTGGTATAGTTTTGTAAATATATATTGTATCTCCAACAGTTTAATATCTGTCATAATCATCGCCGTATTTGACCAAACATTTTAATTTAGCACTGGGTTTTTCTACTTGTTCGGGTTATACGTATATGTACTAATTGTTCTAACGTACTAGAGATGAGGAAGGTTGAATTTACAGTTAGTGTACCCGCATTTATGTTGAGTGAGAGGGGAAAAAACTTTTTTTTAAAGATCCTAAGCACATCCAACCGGGATTCAAGCTCCGATCTCACCATTATCGGTTGTCCAACAAAAAAAATTAAATAAATAAAAAAGTCTGGTCAAATACCTCGATGTTCAAAACCAATTTTCGAATACTGTTGAGATTATTATGCGTAGAAAATTAAACTAAATGCCATCTTTTGAAGCAATATTTTATTTAATATGGGCATTAATTAACTCGCATGCCCTTTATCTCCCCTCCCCCCCCC
>CABFWO010002613.1:34713-101441 GCA_902155825.1 Timema genevievae
TTCTGAGTCGTTCCTGGTTTCTCTTAACAAATTACGTGGATTTGAGTCTGGAGCTCCCATCACTGGGACTGACACCTTTGTCAATTATTATTATTGTTAGCACCGCGTCTTACTACCCGTTCGGGTTATACGCTTAAGTACTAATTACACTAGTGGATTAGGAATTGGGAAGGTTGAATTTAGAGGAAGTGAACCCGCATTTGCGTGGAGGGAGAGTGGAAAACCATTTAGGGAAAACCACCCCCAGTTCACCCGACCGAGATTCTAACCTCGATCTCCCCGTCCTCGGTGGTCTGGCTCAACACGACTGGCGCGTTAGCCAACTACGCCACCGAGGCGGGTGTGAAGAAAATTAAACTCTATGTTTGTACTGGAGCAGTATTTTATATATTTTAGCCGAACAAATGTTTTAACATAAAAACTGTAAAAACGCTGACCTTTTATCGTGTCCCCTTTCATCCCTCCTTAAGTGTGACTTGCATCGGTTGACAAGTATGTTAAGACTTAAGTCTTGTCTAGGATTGTCTGTCAGTGACGTGGAAATAAGGGGTTCTAATCTTTTACGAGTGTAATGAGATGATTTTTACTTAGTGGTTTTCCGCTCTGCCTCCATACAAATAAGGGTGCACTCATTTGTGCTCTCAAACTCAATATTCTTCATCACTATACCATTAGTGTAAATATGTGAATAGCCTGGATTGTTATTAACACGTGATACACACACATTCAAAATAACAACACCAAGGTATTAAATAGTACCTTCAAACTATTCTTAATTGACTTACATGATGCGTGCGAGTATAGAAGAACCAAGCAGCCGTTCTGGTAGTAATGTAACAAGGACTTCAATAAGCTAGCAGCGTCATCCTCAGCGATGTTCGGAATCAAATAATTCGTGGGCGATGATAATACGGGGAGAAACAATAAGGATAAAATCAAGGGTCCTGCAGAATACATTCACCTGGATTGCTTGAAACAAACACGTTTATAATAAATACACAATTAAATAAGTAAACTTGTTTACAATAGTTTTTACTTGGAAAATGCCAAATGAGCGAGATTCACCACAAAAATAAGCCATATAAAAGTTAAATTTTAGTAGTATAAAAGTTGTACAGTATTTATAAAAATTAGGTCTAAAAAGTTTACATGCGTAGTACTTCGATATTTTTGGGCCTTTTTTTTTTAGTTTGCAGGTTTAGCACAAGCTTCATTGACGCCTTGTTCTGAGGAAAGAAATGAACTTCCGGGTGATAAATAAATATATCTAACACCACCCCATAACTCCAGGTGATATTTAAAAATATTCGACACAACACGATGTCTGAATTAGCTGATTTTGTTACCATACCATTAAATTGTGTCCAAAATTTCGGCGTACAGCGCCGGGATAGCAAAGATGTTCAAGCATGTGTGTACAACAGGTTGCATAGAAACTAGGCACACGGCACTACACACCTCAACATCTTGGAGCACGGCAGCAGAACATACCACAATCAATAGTAAACAGCACACCAGTCCATCTAGAAATGAGAACACGTTCTGAGGGTCATCATTAACGGTCCTACATCACATAAAGTGCTTGTCATTATTGCATGTGCAGTGCCACGCGCCTAACTCCTATGCAACTTGCTGTACACGCATGTTTGACAGCTTTGCTATACCGGTGCTGTACGACGAGACTTTGAACACAATTTAATGGTATTAGCATAGATTTCCGGATGTAAGTAGAATTTTATATTACTTTTCGTTCAAACAAGCTATAGCTGCTGTTTGGGCTATGAGTTTCCGAATAATCTGTATACACACGGTTGGTGGCCAGCAAGGGGACTCTCAGTCCTTGTTCAGACTCGCGCGGCGAGTGGACAGGAGTGTCCGGGAGTGAGTCAACATGTCCGGGTGTTCGTGGATCTCGAGTCAGCGCGGCGTGTCCAGACTAGTGTGTCGGTGACCAGTGAAGGACTTGGCGTGAATGACACGGTTGACGTAGACAATCAAGGCCGTAGCCAGGGAGGGGTTTTGGGGGTTCAAACCCCCCGCGAAATTTTATGAACAAAATATATATGGCTTTATTTATGGTTCAAACAATATTAAAATTAAGATACAAATACAAATTAGGGGGCTGTATTACCATAAAAAGCACTTCAGAGAGCTTCTAGAGGTGTTAAATATTTAGAAATTTTCCTAGCCTTCGGCATTTTGGGGGTTATTTTACCATAAAAAAACTTCAGAGAGCTTAAAAAAGCGTTTAATATTTAGAAATTTTCCAAGCCTTCGGCAGTTAGTTATTTTAGGAATAAACCCACTTCAGAGAGCTTCTAGAACTGTTTATCATTTAGAATTTTTTTCTAGCTTCCAACAATTGGGGGGTGTGCCCACCAAACCCCCCCTGAAATTATTGGCTGGCTACGGCCTTGTAGACAATGACTGTTAGACGGTGAACTGTGTTGATAATGGACATTATAAGTGACTATTTTAAATATTTGAATAATTATTACGTATTTTATGGTTATTAATCTGTTAATTTAATTTAATTATATTTTAAGTGTGTTTATCGTATTTAATAATTCAGCGACTGTTTAAATTGTAACTTAGTCAGTGTCTGCGTGTATTTTATTGATACCAATCAAAACCTTGAATTTTCCGTGTGCGTTATTAATATTGTTTAGTCAGCAACGTACCCTCAATTTCCTGAAAATAACTCGTGGCTCACACGACGGCCCGCGAACCCTAGGTCACCCGTTAAAATATGTTTTTTTCTATAAAAACTGTAAAATAATGAACCTCTACTCAACCACCACTCCACCCCACCTTATTGCCGATAAATAACTGAAACAAAACATTCTCGATTAATGGTGCTATGGTCTAAGTATAGCAATCAATGAAAGTTCGTTATTCATGCACTATCCCCCTTCCACACCTTCTCCTCCACATAAAGCTAATGTTGATGCATCACTGAACTAATTATGAAGTTAATGACACCTCTTCCTGACGCGTCTCAAACCATTATCTTTGGTAGCGTGTCAAACTACAGTTTCACTCTGGAAAACAATGATCGTCCAAATAAACAAAAGGCTCACGTGTCAAACCTTTCAGACGTAATATTGCAAAAATCAAAAATTAATGTGAAGGTAGTTAAAGCTAATCGAAAGCACGTTTTAACTATTTTGAAAATTTTAGTACTTTGTTGGGAAATTACTGTAATCTTTAGAAATACATTCCATAGCTTTAAAATAAACTAATCATTTTGGGGGTTAAGGGGTGGGGGAGTGGGATCCGTTCATTATATTTTCATTGCTATATAAATTTTGTTAATATAGGCTATTTTTTGAGCATGTAGGATAGATAAGAGTGTTTTTTTTAACAAGCTTATCTCTAATGCCTTTAACAATTTTATTTGAAAAAATGTCAAGTTCATACTGTAAAAAAAAAAATATATATAAATTTGTAACCAATAAGGTATTTAATTGTCTTAAAAATATGCATTATTCTTAATTTTGAAACCCCCAATGACCCTTCATAACACCCATAATCACGCGCCCGTTGTTGAAATGTTAATGTTTAAGTACAATTGTTTCACAACAAATATGCAGACTAATTTTGTTAATTTTGTTTATTTAATAACTATTCAACATCTAAGAAAAGAGTATAAACAATGTTTGTTCAGTAACTAACTTTCAAAATCTTTCATGAGTGGTTGGGGTAGCCTTGTAAATTTTGATAGATAATATTAATATCTCTAAAGTAGCACTAATAATCTTGTAAGATATTATCAATGTCTGCTACAGCAAATATGTTTATATTTTCTATCCTTTATTCCTGCCAAAATCCTACTATATCTTAGCTTCTGATGGTGTAGGTTTATATTATTATTTTATGTAGATATGATATTTTGTATCATAGTTTTAGGCACTTGTCCCATTGTTGTTAATTTTTAGTATTAAATGCAGCCAATATTGTCACTGTCTAAGTATTTAAACTATTCACATTTAAAGTCACCCAATTGGATACATCGTCATGGAATCACAAAGTATAGATTCACTCTACATGTTTAAAAAAGATCTTCCGACGTACGGATTTATTTGTAATTGACACGTGATTCTTGAAATTATTTTTTCTCAAATTAAAACATTTTAAATTCGTCAACTATTGTGAAATTGGCGTAACGAAATGCTCCTGTTTTATTTTATTTTTTGTTGGGTTTTTCTGGTATTATCCTTCTACTAGATGCGATGTCCACGTTGTTGTTTTTTCAACAACCCCATGTTTGTTCGTTATGGATTCGAACGATGTGCTACCAAATTCAGCATTGTAATATATGGAAGTATCTTAAATGAAACATTGGAGGGTTTATCACTTCTGGCTGCCATACACTGACGATAAACTAAACAACTTCGCGTTAACGTTATTTGCTAAGCAATAAATAAGCCTTTCATTAATAATACATAGACCAAAGCATACGTTCATGACATTACGTAAGTGTAATTTGCTTGATGATTATTATCATTTGTTGTGTGCAAATAAAATGGTCAGGCCAATACACCACTGGCTTATTTAATTTTAAATAGATTCAGTGTGGATTAATGTAAACTGAGGTAAGAGTTGATACACGTCGACATATTCACTCAGCAAGCATATAAACAAAGGGGTAAATGAAGGTACCAAGGGGCTTGAAGCCCCTTCTTACCCAAAATGTCAATAAATTCTAGAAATTAAAATGTGCATTTTTAATCAATTCAAATGAAAAATAAATATGTTTTAATATCGAATCGTAAATTATCTTATAAATATAATTTGAATTAATCTATGCTACATGCAACGTAAGCGATCGTCTGTATAATACAGTTATCCACGGTTCAATGTGTCATCTGTAGCTAGCTATTTTCATGGCCTGTGACGTCACGAAACATACGCTATGCACTTTTTTCCAAAGGAGAAAGTTTTTTAACAGTTCTTTTTAGCACCACGTCTTACTACCTGTTTGGATTATACTCTTATGTACTGTTTAAGCAAATGCTTTTAGAAATTAAGAAGGCTATATTTAGAGAAAGTGTACCCGCATTTGCGTGGAGTGGAAAAACCACCCTTAATACACCCGACCGAGATTCGAACCTCGATCTACCCGCCATTGTCAGTCTAGTCTTCCACTTTCTCTAAATTCAAACTTCCTCATCCATAACCCTTTAGCATAATTAATACATAAGCGTATAGCCTGGTACGAGAAAAGAAAATCAACCACACACACAATAATGTAATCAAATATATGGCTACTGGATTTAAAAGGAGCATTTGATACTGAATGGAGAAAACAATTTGCTTGTATAATTTTACAGTAATCTCGACGAATTTCCCATAGTACCATTTCACATGCTGCCACTGAATTGAATCCACGTTTTCTTACCTGACAAAGGATGTGATAGGTATTTCAAACTAGATAGAATACCACAGTTCACAGACATTAGATAATATCCAACCATCTTTTTTTTTTTAGACTACTTGCAAATTACTTGCACACATCCTTCAATTTTATCTGAAAACGTAAACAAGTAACTAATGCGACGGTTTATCAATATTTACGGGATTGGCACAGATGTTTTTTATTTTTTAGTTGAGGGTGCGGGTGGGAGGTTGGAGTAGAAAATAGTTTACTACAAGATAGCTACTCTAAATTAAAAACAAACAGCCCCAATACAAATAAAAGCTACACGATATGTATTAATTTGTCCAGTTACGTTCTGTCTACGTTGATATATAAAAATTACTTTGAAAATATGAAATAAATATGCACAAATAAATACAAATCACATATTTTGTAATTAACTAGATAAAATAATTTAAAAATAATGGTGATGAATTATATTGTTTTCAACTAAAATGTAGAAAAAAAAGTACATTGTGTTTGTTTGTATAGAATATGTATATCTTATTCTTCATTTTAATTAAAGGTAAACCGACTGGAAAAATCTTTATACAAATTTTATTTTTCACTTTAATGAAAGGAAAACTTATTAAAAACAAATCATTACCTGTACTTCTCTTGCTTGCACTATGCATTAATAATCTGATATAAATGTCCAAAGAAATATATTCTCTGAGAAAGGTATTGATGTAAATCCATTTATGAACACATACATAAGAAGTGTTACGTGTCATGTTCTCTGCGTTTACATATCATTATATTATAATTACTGTGTTTCTGCTTAAATTGAGTAGCGAGTGTGTTTTTCTCCACAAACACCATTATTCATTTGGAACACAATAGGGAATACTTTGAACCAAATAATTACTATTTCCTCAAATATAACAACGTTTTAACAATAATAGTTTGCTCGCATTAGTCTAAGGTGGCCTTCTCGTGTTTAGTCTGGCCTGCTGATGACTGATATATCAGGGTTTGAATCCCAGTCGGGTGTATTGAGCGTGGCTCTTCATATTTTGTTTCCCAATTTCCTTCCACGCAAATGCGGGTAGATTACCTCAAAATGCTTCTTTCCTCATCCCTACGCCATTAGAGTAGTTATCTAATATGCGTATAACCTGAACAGTTAGTAAGATGTGGTGATAAAAAAAAGGCTCGCATAGAAGAGGTCGCTTGGGAGTAACTCTCTTATTAGACTGGACTTCCAATGACATGAGTTCAGGAATCAATTCCCAGCTGGGGTGTACTGAGGTTATTTTCTTTACTAAATGGTTCTCGACTCTGCCACCACATAAATGCGGGTACACTTCCTATACATTATAACCTACTCATCCATACCACCTTTATGTAAATGTGCAGATATCCCAGGTGGGTAGTAAGAATTGGTATGCACACACACAAATAATAATATATTAGTTGTTTTTTTCCACCACTTCTTAAAACCCGTCCAGGCTAGCCGTATTTTAATTACACTACGCTAATGAGGTAGGTATGAGAGAGTAAGGAACGATTTAAAGGATTTATATCCACACTTTCGTGGAGTGTGAGTAACAAAATGTTACTCTTAGTGCACCCATCTGCGGTTCCAACCATGACATATCTATCACTGACAAACCATTTTCAATGAACCTGAAATTTTAGACCGTGTGATCACCATTACGGGTAATTTTATTTTTATCGCTGCGTTTTATTACCTGGTAAGGTTATAAGCTTATACGGCACTCGAGTTTGCGTGGAAGGAAAGTGATAAACTATTAAGGGGAAAAAAACCTGAGTAAGTCCTACGGGGATTCAAACCCTATCCCCGTTATCAACAAACCAAAATCCCCGTTATCAACAGACCAATCTAACACTTGAGTGACACTTAAAACCATTCAGTCACGGAAGTGGGTATTTTTAAGTTAATTCCATGGATTGTTTATAAGTACGATATAAAGCCACTTATTGCCATGATATTCAGTCAAAGGAAACAAGTCTTAACGGGAGTTTTAATGAAGTACATAATCGTTTGTTTGTACAGTAGAGGGAAGAAAATACACTGTACACATTTGGGGAAAATACCATCAATCAATCCACCAGGGAGAGAGACCATGGCTTTTCTGGTTTATCAAGTATTAATTATGGTGTTTTTTTATGCGTTACGCGTTTCGTATCATTGGAGTGTAAGGTCGTGAGTCATAAATACGCAAATATGATGAAAAATCTTTACTTTGAACCAATTTGTACCTACATAAGTTAGTGGTCACGTAGTCTTATAACTTCATGATGATATGATTAAAATTCTTACTTCGTGCAAATGCGGGTACACTTCCTATATAATACACTCTCATCCTTACCTCGTTAGAGTAATTACATGTCCTTGTTTAGGTGGATATTAAGATACGGTGCAAAATTAATGGTACGGCACAATCCTTAAAACTTTATCATATAATGTATTAAAGCTCGGAAAACATATTTAAAAAATAAGTTATTTGTTAAATACCCTTAAATAATTTATATTTGTAAGAATATAAATATATTCTTATTTATCATGAAAAATTATTCCCATATACCCATTTTGAACTCCAAATTAAACGACATTTGCTAAATATTTCCAATTTATTAAAAATTGTCTTATGTAAACTTCCCTTAAATTAATTTATTTTAGAAAAACCAACAAACAATATTTATTATCATGTAAAATAACCTCCAAAGACCAATTTCGAAAAAAATTGTTAAAGCTATTTTTGAATAACATAATTTTTTCTAAATCAGTCATTAGTTAATTATTTTTTTAAGAAAAACAAGTGTAAATAATTATTTATAAGGTAAAAAAATTAACAAATACACATTTTGAACCAAATCACTAGAGCCATTTTCAAAATTCGTAACTTAAAAAAATCACTAATCAGTAAACTACCCTTAATTTGAGGGCTAAATCCAAAATAAAAAATAGTTTCCCGAGGTATTGCCCTAAAAAAAATCTAGATATAGAGTTTGAACAAAATCCATCCAACTTTTTCAGATTTGTGGCCAATTTCAAACAGTCATGAGGACAGACAGAATAATTGTAAATTCCAAGTTTCGTAGTTCTAACACACATAAAAACGTAAAGATTCATCATAATTTCTAAGCTCAACATTTTCACGATTACAATACTTTATCTTGGTATTAGAAAGTAAAAATCCAAATGTTGAGCAATGATTTATTGAGACCCGCCTCGGTGGCGTAGTTGGCTAACGCGCCAGTCGTGTTGAGCCAGACCACCGAGGACGGGGAGATCGAGGTTTGAATCTCGGTCGGGTGAACTGGGGGTGGTTTTCCCTGAATGGTTTTATATTCTACCTCCACGAAAATGCGGGTTCACTTCCTCTAAATTCAACCTTCCCAATTCATAATCCATTAGTGTAATTAGTACTTAAGCGT
Organism: Timema genevievae; assembly: GCA_902155825.1. NCBI lineage: Eukaryota > Metazoa > Arthropoda > Insecta > Phasmatodea > Timematidae > Timema > Timema genevievae. The sequence goes on from CABFWO010002613.1 coordinate 43,538, forward strand.
ATAACCCGAACGGGCAGTAAGACGCGGTGCTAAATAATAATAATAATAATAATAATAATAATAATAATAATAATAATGATTTATTTGAGGTTAAAAAAATTTTTTTGTGTCCAATATCAAGTTTATTACTAACCTAATCTCAGAGATAGGCGTTGGGAGGATAATTTAGAGGAAATGAACCCACATCAGCGTGAGAAAACATGGAAAAACCACGATGAAAAATCGCACCTGAAAAGATACTTTCAATGCGCCCATCCGAGATTCGAACCTAAGCCTCCTCGTCACCAGATATCCAGTATATTGCAATCATAACGTTTTAGACCATTGATATTCAATCTGAGGCAAGCGTACCCCGGATACGTGAAGACATCTTAGGGAGTACGTAAAAATTAAAACGTATATCATTAACTCACTCATAGATCCGACACCTTAGCTCAGTCAGAAGCGTGTCTGCCTACCGAGTTAACTGTCCTGGGTTCTATTCCCGACATGACCGAAAACTGTACCATTGGTGAAATGTGGGTTTACTCTTTCCCAGTGGTAAATTAACGGCTTAGGTCTGGATTTTGTGCTTGTCCTAGTCTTAAGTTAGATTATAGACTATTTTTATAAGGCATATGAAGCTACGACAGACTTAGCAAGCAGAAAGTGGAAAATATATGTCTTGAATAAAAAACTGGCCCTGACCACAGACTGGAAACAGTAATGGATGTAAAGGAAATCATTCACTCATATATAGTTCTAATTTGAAACTTATTATTTTAATACAATATTCTAGATATAATTTATTTTATTTTATTTCGATTTAATTACAGAATAGCTATAGCTTGCATTATGAACCAACAATTTTAGGGGTACAAAGTTGAAACGAAGCTATACCCGGGGCCAGGGGGTACGCACGCGAAAAAAAAAAGTTTGAATACCACTGTTTTAAACCATGTGACCACCAGTGAGGATTTTTTTGAGTTGTTAAAAAGTGATTCAATCAGAAAGATATTCTAGATCAGTTAAATATTAGCTAATCGTGTTTACCCGTTTCTTTAGTGATTCCGTGTTACTTGTCAGTTATTAGCACAGCTCTTTTTTTGTTAGCGTTAACAGATTGTTTATTGGGAGACTGGGACTCTTGACATACATGTACTGCAGGTCAGTCAGGGTCCTTATGATGTGTGGGCCAAATTTGGCTCGCACTGACACCATTATGTATATACAGACAGTGGCGTATCCAGGTATAATAATAAACAATATTGAAACAATTACCTTAATGTTGTAAAGAATGACTGACTTAACATCTCACTCGCCCTAATCTCCTACATGACCTAGCCAATAGCTCTTTCAAATTAGCTCTAATGTGCATAAAAGCAAGTGGTTTAAAAATAAGGTGTTCCAAGTAATGAGAGTTCTAAGTTTAGTATTATTATCAAGTCATTATCACCATCATAATCATGATGAACAGTTTCCAGCCTGTGACCGGTTCTCTTTAGTAAAACGCCTCTATCTCCCTCTGTCCTTCCACCATTCTTCCTCCTGCACTCTCTTCCACTCTGCTCCTCTCACTTGTACACTTGCTGCTATCTGTTCCTCCCATCTCTTCCTTGGTATTTGTGTTAAAATACACTCTTTTTTTCTATTAATTCAAAAACAAATTTAGGCCTATGTAAATAATTATTACTTTTATTGTGACAGAGACTTTTTGTTTAATTTTGTTGTTGTGTTAAAATGGCAAATTAAAAAAAATAGTGTTTTATGACAAGTTTTCTTTTTATTACTATAATTAATTAAAATTATGTTTATAAACTAGCAATGTTATTTATTATTATTGTTATTAAGTTTATTATAAATTATTGTCAGGATAATCAAGTCTCGTATATTACGTTGGGCAGGAAATGCAGCGTACATGAGAGAATCTAGAACCATGTTCAAGGTACTGACTGGCGAACCCAATGGTAAGAGACCATTGGGAAGACCTAGACTCAGATCGGAGGATAACATTAGAGATGAGGAAGGTTGAATTTAGAGGAAGTATACCCGAATACGCGTTGAGAAAGCATGGAAAATTATTTGGGAAAAACCACCCTTAGTAAACCCGACCAGGATTCGAACCCCGATCTCCCTGTCATCACTAGTCTAGTCTAAGACGAGAGAGAACCCTTAGACCATGAGGCCCCTGAAGTAGGGATTATTAATATAATTGATTTACTAAAAAAAGTGTCATCTTGGTTATTTATGACGTACTAGATATGACAAACAGAATAACATTTTTTGTCGCACCAAGCCTTAAATATATATATATATATTTTTTTTTATTTAATTTTAAATATTTTCACTTTAACTTACACTGTACATTTGTAAGGATTCTAGATTATAAAGAAAGTTTAAGTTTCGGATTTAAGAAACATAAGATTAGACCCATCTATATTTTCGACAAATAGTAATATCAAGTATTGAGTGCTTGTAACAAGCATTTTGGCATTTGATGAGAAAAATTTCTAAATTAAGAGAAAAAGACTCGTCTCGGTGGCATAGTTAGCTAACGTGCTAGTTTCGTGTTGAGCTAGACTGCCGATGACGGGGATATCAAGGGTCGAATCAAGGTCGGGTATACACTGTACAGAGGGTGGTTTTCCGAAAAGGTTTTCCAATCTCCCTTCACGCAAATGTGGTTACACTTGCATTAAAATATAATATTTCTCCTCTCTAAAACCATTAGCGTAATTAGTACATACGTGTGTAGCCCGAACGGTTAGTAAGACAAGATGCTAGAATAATAATAATGTTTACATGACCATCTGAAGAAAATTAAACTATATATTTTTACTCGAAAAATATTTTATTTCAAAATTAAAATACACTTTTCCCATTGCCTAAGGTCAGGATTGTACCTTGGGACTCCTGAGTTCAAACTCTGTTCAGGCCAACTACTACCTTCCTGTCATAAAAAAAATTGAAGATATAAACAGTTTAAACCAGGGATCTTCAACCCACGGCCGGCGGGCCACTTGTGGCTCACCGTAACTTTTTTTTGCGGTCCACCAGCTCATGAAAAATATAAAATTATTTCAAAAGAAAAAAAATACCAAATACAGATTTATATTTTACATAAGTAAATACAAAAATAAGTATGTATTTTAAGTTATTTTATCAACTATTTTGTTTTATATGACCCACCTCGGTGGCGTAGTTAGCTAACGCACTAGTTTCATGTTGAGCTAGACTGCCGAGGACGGGAAGATCGAGGTTCGAATCTAGCTTGGGTGATCTGGTAGTGGTTTTCCCTAAATTGTTTTCCACTCTCCCTTCACGCAAATGCGGGCTCACTTCCTCTACATTCAAGCTTCCCAATTCCTAATCCATTAGCGTAATTAGTACTTAGGTGTATAACCCAAACGGGTATTAAGACGCGGTGCTATTATTATTATTATTATTATTATTATTTATGCGCGAAGAAAAAAAATTACGTTTTTTTTAATTCAAATTTACCTTGAGCCGGAAAATGACTTCTCTAGTAGACAAGGGAGAAAGTACTATTTCGGGTGCGTTCGAACATAGTCGGGAGTATTCGCATTCGCTTACCACAGCTGAGACACTCAGAACTTCAAAATAAAATATAAATTGTTCAATCCTAATATTGTCGGTACAGTATTGCGGTCCGCGAGCCAACAAGAGTCAGAAACTGTTGGTCTTTGGACCTCAAACGGTTGCCTTACCCCTGGCTTAGACCTAAAGATTTTCCCCTCCCTTCTCCACCTGAAAGGGGAGAGAGTACTCTATTGTATCAGATCGTCTCTCAGGCATCACAAACTATAGTGTGCAGACAACAGCCAAAAGAAGACAGATAGACAGACAGTCAGCAACTGCTTGAACTCTCACAGTAACCGGCTAAAAGCGTGCGTGCGGACTGCTGAAGGCATGCGAAGGCCAAGAACTAGACCATCGAAGCACAGTTGAGTGAATGGGGGGTGGTTTTCTCTCGCTTTAAAATGGTGCTCTACGTCTTCGTTTGTTGGGTTGTGTTCTTCTGTGCACGTAAGTAATAAGTCACTATTGCTATCATGATATGTCTGTCTTATCCTTTTATGAGGGAGGTAAACAATAAAACTGATAAATCATATTTTAAAGTACATTTTCTGAACAGCTTTATATCAGCTCACGACTTAAAAACTATCCTTGGGTCTAATACACAAACAATTTATTTTTAAAAATAAATTATGTCATGAAATTAACAACCATCAGACAACTTTATTAACTACATTTTTGACACATTAAAGCGAAATACTTTTAAAATATTAACAAGATTTGAGTTCAAATTTAGAAAGTAATAACATGTAGTCTCCTATTTCACAGGATTTCATCAGAACATAGACATATTTCACAACATTTCCTGAAATGCTTCAACCTCCAAACCAGCATTGCTGACCATCTAAATAGACCTATTTACTTAAGCTCATCTTTGATTATTGCTTAATCGTTTCATACAGGAGAGATTAGTTAGGTTGGGCTGGATAATATTTCATTACATATAAACTATTATTTTATACGCTTAAACATATATATTATTCAATTAACATAGTTTTTTAAATAAAATTATTTATATGTAGGCCCTAATGTTTTAAATACTAACCTAACTTAGCCTAACCATTCATGTGTGAGAAAATTAAATGTTAATAAAGATAGGATGGATTTATAACATTCATTTAGATTTAATTTATTTTTATGCTAAGTTGTCACGGTGTAGAGTACATTGTGGCCAAGCTCACAAATTGATTAATTATTTTATGATAAAAGCAACATATTTTAACTTCCTCCTCTTTTGTGTGTCAAATGTAATTTATAATGTCATCTGGTAGTGAGTGATATTTTCATAAAAATTAGTTTTTATTTTCAAAAATAAATTGTTTGCGTATTAGACCCATAGTCTACTAGACCTAGGGTGATGTAATTAAATTATTACTATTAGGTTCTGTCTTACGACAGATCCATTCCTTTTGTCAGTGAACTTGGACCACCAATGTGCCCTGTCCTCCTCTGCCTCCTCCTTCAGCTTCCAGAATTGTCTTCATTCTTTCAAGTCGTCTAATATTTGAATCCTCCTTTTTCCTAAGCGCCTCTTTCCTTCAAACATGAGTAAATTATTATAGGGAGCCTATGGTAAAGACCTTTATTATCCTAGTGAGTCGAGAGTTTGTTTTTTTACATCTTCCCAGTATATGTCGATGAATTTCTTCATCCTGTTTCTTTAGATTAATTTTACGTTTTAGTTACCAAACAAGGCATTAAGTTGTGTGCCACAGTAGATACAAGCGTAGGCCTATTTATATTTTAGTACGCGTTATTTGTTACTTGACTTTCAACTAACTAATCTAAGGGCAAAGAATAGGGGCAGTATATTTTACTATAAATGCACTATCATTTTTCTGGATAGAGTATGTAACACGACAGATGGAGAAAACTGCTACGTACTGAAAGCACACAGGCCAAATTTGTGTACATGCTTTGTAGTATATCAAAAGCACATAAGGTAGGTATGTATTAATAAAACTTAACTAGAGTAAAATGTAAAACTTTTTTATTAATAACACAGAAATATGTACATACAATTCAATTTTCATGGGATATCCTTTATATAACTGCTGATAAAGATACTATATATATTTCAAATACTCATACATCAAGCTATGTGAATTTTTTTATATATGTACTATCAATACCTATAAAATAACACTAATGATATACTGTAGTAAGAGGATATTTATTTTAGATAAAAAACAAATCCTTAGTACTATTTTCTAAAAGGCCCTTTCAATGAAAATCGAACTCCCCTCAGCAGACCCGGCTAAAATTCGAAATATGCCCTCCTCCCATCCCCACAGGTGAACCAGATTGAAAAAATTTCCCCACGCGCCACCACTCTGCGTTCAGGTGCTGATTAATATGTTGCTCTTATAGGTTGTTAACATTATTTTAGGTAACCTTGAGGTCTAGGGGTAAGGTGTCAGACTTCTGTGCTGGGTGGCCCAGGGTTCAATCCTCGGTCCCAGCACAGATTTATCTGATTTCCAAACCCTTCCTTCACCTCTGACAAGACGTGTATTAATCACAACTTGTGAATGTGTGGAATGCCAGGTCTCCACCGTGGTTCGGATCTCACGTTAAACTCTAGGTCCTCCACTTCATCTCACACTCACCCTACAATTACACATTAGCCTAAGTGCGTATAAACTTAACGGGTAGTAAGACGCGATGCTAATAATAATAATATTTTATACAACTTTTCTTTTACATCACGGTATCACTATCCGTTTGGGTAATAACCCCGGTGTCACAATCCGTCTGGGTTATAACCATGGTTTCACTATCCGTCTGGGTTATAACCGTGGTGTCACTATACGTTTTGGTAATAACTAATAATCATGGTGTCACTATCCGTTTGGGTAATAACCACGATGTCACTATTCGTATATGTTATAACCGTGGTGTCACTATACGTTTGGGTAATAACTAATAATCATGGTGTCACTATCCGTTTGGGTAATAACCACGGTGTCACTATTCGTATATGTTATAACCGTGGTGTCACTATACGTTTGGGTAATAACCCCGGTGTCACTATCCGTCTGGGTTATAACCATGGTGTCACTATCCGTTTGAGTAGTAACTCCGGCGTCACTATCCGTTTGGGTTATAACCATGGTGACACTATACGTTTGGGTTATAACCATGGTGTCACTATCCGTTTGGGTAATAACCACGGTGTCACTATTCGTCTGGGTTATAACCCCGGTGTCACTATCCATCTGGGTTATAACCCCGGTGTCACTATCCGTCTGGGTTATAACCGTGGTGTCACTATACGTTTTCGTAATAACCATGGTGTCACTATTCGTCTGGGTAATACGCATATGAACTAATTATTGGAATGGGCTAGGGATGAGAAAGGTTGAATTTCAAAAAGTGTAACCCACATTTGTGTAGAGGAAGAGTTGAATACCATTTAGGAGAAAAAACACCCTCAGGTCACCCAACCGGTATTTGAACCCCAATCTCCCCGTCATTAGAATTCCAAAGTATAACGATAGATACGCCTTTGACCATAATTTAAACTGAAGATGAGATGGCTTTTAACAGTCTGTCCCTGTCTTCAATGAACAAGATCATTGATTGTTTCCGGAGTGAGACCCTAAATCGTTGGCCCCCTCTTTTCCGGGTGTCTCTGGCGGGGTTGCCAGATGATTGCCGGCCCTATACTGTGAATACCGATGAAGCTAAAGTTGGTCAAAACCTGTGCGCTTTCTTCTAGTTTGACCACCATAGGAACGTTTAGAGAAAATAAATTTAACCCTGATTTTAATAGGAAGCCCACTTTCGACCACCAACATTGAATGAAAGTCACTAAAATTTGGCATTCTAAAAATATGTTTTAACTTATTTAATTTATTTATTATAAATTTAATCTAAAATTTTATCACAACTTACAAGAAAATTTCTTTAGGGATAACTGTATAATTTATCTTAACATAATTAACTAAATGGTCTAAGAATGTAAATACAATGATATTATTTATTACCCGCTTCGGTGGCCGCATGGTCTAAGGTGCTACTCTTGCAGTAGACTAGACTGCCAATGACGGAGAGATCGAGATTCGAATCTCGGACAGTCGGAAAGGTGTACTGAGGGTGGATTTTTCAAAGTGGTTTTCCATTCTCTCTCCACGCAAATGTGAGCACGCTTTTTATAAATATAATCTTACTCGTCCCTAATACCATTGGCATTATTAGTAAAATTAGCGTTTAACCCAAACGGGTAATAAGACGTAGTGCTTTAAAAAAAATGCCACATTGCAGCAACGTGAGTTTGCAGCTGTCATACACCTTAGTTCAGTCGGTAGCGTGTCTCTCTGCTTAGCTAAGGGTACTGGATTCAATTCCAGCCATGGCTGAAAAATGTATCATGGGTGAAATGTGGGTTCCCTCTTTCACAGTGATGAGTTAATGACAGGGGACTGGATGTTGTGTCTGTTATAGAGCTAGCTTATAAATAATGTGCTGATATAATCAGTTGGTTCAGAAAGAGCACGTTGAACAGTTATTATTATTATTATTATTGTTATTATTATTATTATTATTACTATTATGAGGTGTTCTGTCTCACGACAGGATCATTCCTTTTGTCAGTTAACTTAGACCACTAATGTACCCTGTCCTCTGCCTCCTCCTTCAGCTCCCACAATTTTATTATTTTCTTCAAGTCAGCTAATAATTGAATCCTTCTTTCTAAGCTCCTCTTTCCATAAGTATAATTGAGAGGAGATACACTCGCATGTGTATAGAGGATGATTGGAAAACCAGGGAAAAACACCCTAAAAAACTTTGTACGGATTATAACATTAATCTCTTTATAACAGACAAATTAGACTAGACGATCCTAACGTTTAGTCCACATGTTCACCAATACGGTTATATTTGATTTAACCCTGTTAAGGTGGGAGTGTAGGGAACACGAGTTAAGGGAAGTGTTTTTGCCGTTTTTATACATACAAAAATTGTTTTTGCCAAAACAAAACAAAAAATGCCACAGTACAAAAATTGAGTTTAATTTTCTTCACTTGGTTATGTTAACAGTTCTTGAATATATGTCAAGGATGTCCTGGAATTTATTGACAACCTTTTTCTTTATTTAAAATGTTTATCATATCATTCCGCTATGTTCATGAAAGATAGTCACCTATTGATATCAACATGTGAAGAAAATTAAACTTTCTTTTTCAACTAGAGCAATATTTTATTTGTTTTCTCCATAAAATGTTTTGCTATAGAAACCTCAAAAATACAGGTCTTTTCTCGCGTCCCGGTATCTTACCCTTGCAAAGCCTCAAAATTAACTTTAATTATTTCTTATGTTAGATAGACATACCCCCGCAAGAGAGGTCACACTGTATAAAATGTCAAGCTCGCTGTGGGTTGAATCCTGGATGGATGTTCCCTTAGTTTACCCTGTAAGGTCGCAAGCTTACCTTGCGCTATTCCACTATGGTATAGCTTATAATATACGGCCATTATGTAATCCATCAAGATAAGACTGCTACCTTTCAAGGTGAATGGAGTGTATAGGCTGATCTTCTTAGGAAGAACAATAAATGGTAGCTACTAAAGCTAATAAAAAACCATTTTAATATATTCATACATCTAGTCTTCTGATCCGTCACGTTTGATAGATATTATGAATACTTATAAAATAGCACGAAACATACAGTACAATGTTATCAATTTTGGCCGTAAAGAAATATGTTTGATTTTTTTAAACTGTTCTTCCAGCCAAAATCTTGGTATACCTATGGGGTTTTTCCCCCCTAAAAACGTATACTACTCTACTCCCCCGCAGTGAGGGAACATTTCCTTTAAATTATACCTTATCATACCACCTTAGCATAGTTATATGTGAATAGCTCAGACGGGTAGTGAAAGGCGGTTTAAAAAACTTGGTGCATGCTAAAAAAATTGTACCAGAGCCATGTCCACATAAAAGGTATACGTCAGACCTACAACCTCCATGTTAAAATGGTTACACTCCGTGGGAGAGCTTGAATTCTTCAATACGGGTATCACTAGGTGCCATCAAGGAGCATTTAAAAAAACTAATTTTAAACGCGGTTTCACTAGAGAGGACACAAATATCCATCTAAAGCCAATAGGCCGGCTTCCACAAAGTTAGGTTCAGGTAGTGACCCAACCCCTTCATCACGTACTCCTACCTCACAAATAGCATACGCAAACTGCTCATTACGGTTACAATGTCCCCTTTATGAAGACCATATTAAAAGTGAGTTGTTTAACAACTGCACATTTGGAATTGTTTCCTACCACTGAGCATTGACACTAGCAAACCCCAGTGTTGATGGACTCAAACTTGGCTCAAAAAGCGCAAAGAAACTTCCGTGAGGCTGAGGATCTGATGTATACTGTATACATTGTGTGTGGTGGTGCCGGATGTAGAGTCAGAAGATGCCAGACGATAGACCACCTGAGTCACCAAGCTTGGTAAGTGTCGTCGTCAGGTTACACCTGTGCAATGATAACGTTCGTGAGAATAAAACATCACGGAGCTACCGTCAATTCAACACTGGAGTGGAGGTAGCTGACAGATAATTTTTATTGCAAACATAGGATGAAAGTCACTAATGTCGACCTGTGTGGAAATAATTACTACTTTCTTATTAATACTATATTATCAATCAAAGGTGTTAATAAACGCTTCTAATAATATTTATCAAAGGATTGTTGTTTGTATGATTGGCTATTTCATAGCTTATTGAAAGACCAAATTATATATGACTTACTTATATTATAGTATGAATGAACTTGAAAGTTCATTGATACTTTTCCAAAAGTTTGCCACCTATTCCTAGCTTCAGCTCACTCAAATCAACTTCAGTGGCCGTATGGTCTAAGGTGCTAGCCTCGCAGTGGAATAGACTGCCGATGACGGGGAGATCGAGGTTCGAATTTTGGTCTGGTTTACTGAGATTGGTTTTTATAAAATGGTTTTCCACTCTTCCTCCACACAAATGCGGGTACTCTTCCAATAAATGTATCCATCCTAATCCCTGAAACCATTAACGTAATTAATACATAAGCGTATAAAGCGAACGGATAGTAAGACGCAGTGCTAAAAATAAAAGAAAAACTAGTTCCATCCAGTTCACCTCACTAAACCCCATTGCTAGCTTAAGCTAGTTATATCCATTCCACCTCTTTACACCCGATTCCTATATGGAGCTAGTTTTATCCAGTCCACCTCATTATATCATATCTATTTCAGGTCCACTCTAATATTATCCTCCCATCTGCGTCTAGGTCTTTCCAATGGTCTCTTCCCATTGGGTTTGTCAGTCAATACCCTGAACAAAATATATTAATAGAAATATTATATTTTTGGTTTCGTGATTGTGGCAACAAGATATATTTTAAAAACCGTTCCAAAAATTGCCTTCTAGTGTCCCACAAATAGGTTCAGGGAGTGGCCCCACCTCTCTTCAAAAAAAAAACCCAACCTCTTCAAAAAAGCCTACTCAGACTCCAAATTACAAATAACACGCAGAATACAATCGTGTTTTTTTTTTGTTCAAATGAATTTTTTGCAAATTGTCTGGTTGTAAATAATCTTCAAATACTGTCGAAAAGGTTGGTTCTTGGAAAGGTGGTAAGGATTGTGAGCTAAGGAGGGGGGAAAGGGGAGAGAGCGTGTTTGCTGGTAATTGAACTATTGTGTTGGGATCCCCAACCCTTTACAACTATTTGAAAGTGAGTTGTTTCACTTGGAAGTGCTGTTATCAGTCATCAGTGAGAACTGCAACTAGCACTCCCCAGTGCCCAAGAAGGCAAGGACTAAACCTGGCTCTAGGAGCGCAACTAGCACTCCCCAGTATCCAAGGAGGCAAGGACTAAACCTGGCTCTAGGAGCGCAACTAGCACTCCCCAGTATCCAAGGAGGCAAGGACTAAACCTGGCTCTAGGAGCGCAACTAGCACTCCCCAGTATCCAAGGAGGCAAGGACTAAACCTGGCTCTAGGAGCGCAACTAGCACTCCCCAGTATCCAAGGAGGCAAGGACTAAACCTGGCTCTAGGAGCGCAACTAGCACTCCCCAGTATCCAAGGAGGCAAGGACTAAACCTGGCTCTAGGAGCGCAACTAGCACTCCCCAGTATCCAAGGAGGCAAGGACTAAACCTGGCTCTAGGAGCGCAACTAGCACTCCCCAGTATCCAAGGAGGCAAGGACTAAACCTGGCTCTAGGAGCGCAACTAACACTCCCCAGTATCCAAGGAGGCAAGGACTAAACCTGGCTCTAGGAGCGTAACTAGCACTCCCCAGTGTCCAAGGAGGCAAGGACTAAATCTGGCTTTAGGAGCGCAACTAGCACTCCCCAGTATCCAAGGAGGCAAGGACTAAATCTGGCTCTAGGAGCGCAACTAACACTCCCCAGTATCCAAGGAGGCAAGGACTAAATCTGGCTCTAGGAGCGCAACTAAACTCTCGCGAGGTCCTTGTCACATTTCTTACATACAGCTGACTAACATTTGTAGACTAGGTTAGGTAAGACTAAACTAAATTATTGTATACACATAAACATGCTTATGATGTTCGCAAATCCCTCTACAAAGTTTTCGGTGACTGCAAACCCCACGAAAAAAGACCTTGATGCAAACTCCAAGATTGCAAATCCTCTGGAGCCAGCACCCCTAATTTACAATCCTGAGTATTCTTAAAATAGACCTCAGTGGGGTGATCAATCACTTGGACAAGTCTAGCCCCTTCTCTGTCAACTAGGTCGACACGACCAAGTGGTATCAATGAAGATGTATTCCTCCAACTCACGGCATGTTACATTCTCATACACACCTTAGTAAGTCAGCGAGACATTAGCATTGCTAGTAGAATACACAAAATGTTACCGGGAACATCATTTGAACGTGACGTATCCTCTAGGCATGTCAACAATGAAGTGACGTCGTCTATACGTGTGCCCCTTTAAAGTGAAATGGAAGTTGACGCGAATTAAGGTGGTCGGCTCGGTCAGCGAGAAAGTATCATTCGCTGCTCATGCCAAACGGCTTAAAATATAATGGTCTGTGTCATTTTCTGTAACTACTTCTCTATTATATCTAATAATATACCCCTTTTCACCCTTCACCTTCAACCACACTTTGTCCTGTCTTAAGGAGGACGTATTGATTACGTAAGTTCACTCTTATGATCCACGCTTTGAGCAGATTAGTTCTCAGCTGGTTTGACCTTTCACGAAAAGTAACGTCTGTTGACAGAGTGATACGGACTCTACGATAGACCAAACGTAATAGAGATACTTTTCATAACACTTCATTGGTTGTCCATCGTTTAGAATAATGATTATCAACGGCCTTATTTAAGGCGTAGGAGTGAGGGAGGTGATTTAAGGGAAGTGAGCCCGTATTAGCGTAGAGAGAGGATGAAAAAACCCACTGATAAATCACATGTGAAAAACTATTTTCAACGCATCTATCCGAGATTCGAGCCTCAATCTCCCCGTCATCGGAGATCCAAGTGTGTTGCCTTTGTACCACTGGTTTCCCACTTTTACCATGTCTCATGCTGGAACTCTTCTAAACTTATTCACACTAATATTATGAACATTCATAGCGACGGTTAAAGTTTACAATTAAAAGAGTATAAAAACGAAAAACGAAAAAAAATCGCATGTTCTGGCTGCGCCTTTGGCAAATGTCCTTTATTCATATTTGAACAAATTGTCAATTCTTATTACTGATGCTTATTAAAAACCAATAAAGAAAATTAAAAACTTGCCTCACGAAGCCTGAGATAGCTATGGTGAGAACCCAAGGGCTCCGCAGAGCACAGTTTGAAAACTACTGTTCTAAGGTGCCGTTCTCTTGTCATACTGACCTGCTGATGATGGGGAGACTGGGGTTCGAGTCCCTGTCGCGTATACTGAGGGTGTTTTTTTCCTAAATGGTTTCCCAATCTCCTTCCACGTAAATACGGGTAGACTACCTCTAAAATTCTTCCTTCCTCATGTCTGCTCCATTGGAATAATTATTATATATGCGTATGGCCTGAACAGCGATAAGACTCGGTGATAAAATATAAACTACAGGGGGTGAACTGTTGGTATTAGAGTGCGTTACGTAGTCCAGGTCACCAAGCTGGTCACCAGGCAGAGTTTGAGGACATATCTAACCCAGTGAGGTGGGGGGTTTATATACGTTGGGATTTTCACCAATTTTTTCTACATCCTTATTTCAATAAAATGCTGGTGAATTTCCTCAAATCTCTCCATCTCATATCGTGCCCTTAAAACATTACTGAACGTTTAGGAATTAAAAAACATTTAAATACTTTTGTCTGCGTGCATTATGTCTCTCTAGTCTTTCGGACCTTCTGTTATAGATTAATATTAATTTGGTAGGTATAATTTAAAGAAAATGTACCCGCATTAGTGTGAAAGGAAGACCAATAAACCGATAAAGAAACACTACGGTACACCAGACGTGAATTCAAATCCCTACCTTTTTATCAAAAATAACCATATGAGACTGACGCCTTTTCACACGTGATCCCCGATAAGGGTTTGAGATACTTGTTAAGTCCCTTGGCCACAGACAAATAATATACCCAGACACTCAGCCTCCAGGTTAAAATAGTTGCGCTCCTTTTGGCAGATTGAGTCCTTCAACACTAGGATCGCTGCGGTCAGTCCTATCATCACCCAGCAGCGACACTAGCGAGGCCCAGTGTTGAAGGACTCAAGCTGGCAAAAGGAGAGCAGTGAAACCCCCGTAAGGCTGCGAGTCTGTTTCTTACTTGTCCGTGCCCTTGACCCTATCGAGTGCAAGCCTAAAACCTATTTTGTGGGATGGTGGGTGGAAGGTTGAAAAGTGTGGCATGGATTCACAACCAACCAAAGTATCCTTCCATGCCAACAAGAACAGATGGATCACGGAAACTGTAGATGGCGCTAGCTACCAGACAGCTCTTGCGGAATGATCATACGTTTGGAAATATCAGTTTTCTCTAGAACGAGTGAAATTTTTATGTTAACATTTTCAACAACCCTTCTAAGATAATATATAGATGTTTATTAATTGCTAAATTTTCTTATTTTTTGTTATGAAGCCGGAAGTTTTCTATTGAAAAGTGTCAATTTTATCGATATTTGATCACTGTTAAAATTATAGAGGAGGTGTTTACACACACACACACACACATATGTATATATATATATATATAAAGTGTGGATCAATTAACATGCTTCTGTTCTTGAACAAACCGTTTCCGAAAAGAAAATTGCAAAACAATAAAAATTCTTGAAGATAACCGTTTGTTCCCATGGCTCTGCATTTCCAAGCCAAATGAAAAGGGCCAGTTGCCTTTGCAAACTGCGTACACCAAGTCTCTAATTATGTAACGTTTGACGTATCAACATTTTTAATACCTAAAACAGAGCTCCAAGAATCAACAATGAGCGATTTTTATATTCCCTGTTATCACTGAAAGTGATCCTTAAATTGTTTGTTTACATCAACCTATATTCCAAAAAACGATGATAAAAGGCACACTGTCTCACATGTTTCAACCGATGTCTTAGAAATAATTGAGGAGGCGTATCAGTGCTACTTTAATAGGCCCCGTGGTCTAGTGGTCAGAACACCTGGCTCTGAACCTAGGGGTTCCAGACTCGATTCCCAGCTGGTACTTTGGGTATTTTTCCCTGTAGGGGAATAATTCCAGTGGTCTACAGGGTTTTGTTAATTAGGCTTAAGTTTGATTAAGACCTACCCCGGCTTCACAACTTCATAATATCTATCATCACATCATCTCATTGTGAGTACGACGTGTAGAAAACCTCCCATGGAGTACCTTGGGTAACTTTTTGTGCCCCAACAGAGCGGATAATAGTCTTCACATAAGGTGACCGAGCCCGAATGCCATGTCCTTCCAGGCAAATGTGCCATATGATAAAAAAAAGAATAGGTTTAAATATTCATTCAATCTTGTCTATTTAAAGTAATAAGAAAAATTTACTATTTAAAGTTATTTGGAATGGTCCTTCATCTAAGGACATCATTTGTGCAAAGTCATCTTCTTCAAAAGTAACTTAATAATAGAACAATATATTTCAAGTTCATTGTTTTAAGGCAGTCTTTCGTGGACGCGTGAATTCATTGCCTCATAGAGCTATCATTGAACCACGGACACCTACGACTCTGGATCAGCAACAAATCTAGTCCTATTTCCAACTCTGCTCGATTAGGCTGGTGATTTAGGGTACGAGACAAAAGGTAAGTGTTTTTGCAGTTTTTATAGATAACAAATTTTTTTTGTCAAAAGAAATCAAATGGAGCGTCAGTACTAAAATAGAATTTAATTTTCTTACCATGGTGACCTTAACAATTCTTGAATATCTGTCAAGAGTGTCCTAGAAATCAATGACAACTTTTTCTCTTCATTTAAACAGTTTGTCATATAATACCGCTATGCTCATGAGACATGACATATATCCAACAACTATTGATATCACAATGCGAAGAAAGTTAAACTCTTTGTTTCAACTGGAGCAATATTTAATTTATTTTGGTTAAAAAATGTTTTGCTATAAAAACTGTAAATACACTGGAAAATTTTCTAGAAAATACAAACACATTTTTTGACTGTCAGCATTGATAATATGTTACTATATTATTAGCGTTATTTTATAGGTATGAACACCTGTCTATGTGCTATACTTTATCTGAGTTCCTGGCTACATACTCACAAGTCCCGGGTTCGATCCCCAGCGCTTCCAGATTTTCTGTGGGCACTCACCCTCGTGAGGACAAATGAGGAGCTACTTGAATAAAAAAGTAGCGGCTCTGGTCTAGAAAACCGAGATTAAAGGCCAGAGGGATCGCTGTGATCACCATATGGCACCCTCTTTTCTCAAATGCTAGCACTATCTTCGCCAACATGCGTCGGCCGCTCGGTCAGTATTGCTCGCCTGACCTGTTGACGCCATGGAGTTTTTTTTTTCTTTATAAGTATTGATAATATTTATAAAAAGTGTCAGCTGTAGATCACACGATTTGACATAGCAATACGTGAAAATATATCTAGTAACTCTTTCAATCTGTCAGATATGTACATTTGTAAAACATTTTGAAATGGAAATTCATAAGAACTTGCGTTGCAAGCTTTTAATGTTACCGTTTTATCTGTAGGCCTACGCCTAACTGATTCTCGGTTAATATGTTTGTAACGAATTATTAATAACATTCCAATTGGTTTTAATATAGATTAAAATTCGCATATATATTTATTTCAAGTGAAGTTAAAATCCGCGCCTGTTGGTAAACTGTCTAAACACAAGGATCATTTATTTTGGTTCGTCGATGACGTAAAGGTCGGGTTTGGAAGCCCGTCTGGATGTAGGGGAAGGGGGGGGGTGTTTTCCCCCGCTGCGTCTGACTACCCGTCTGGGCTTTTAATTACAATAATGGTGAAATGTATCATTTATGAGGAAATGTATCCGCATTTATTCAAAGAAATAGGGGGAAACCATTTCCTCTAAAACTGAAACTTTCCACCATTATTGTAATTAAATGCGGATATCCCGGACGGGTTGTGAGATGCGGTGGGAAGAAAACTGGGGATACGAGAATAAAGGTATTAATCTTGTGTAGTCTGACTTGGGCGGTGACAGGGAGGTCAGGGTTTGAATCCAGGAGCATGTACTTTCTAGTGATTTTTTCCTAGATGGTCTCTTAACTTTCCCTCCACGCAATTGTGGACATATTTTTTCTTTTGGATAGTCAGGATGGGTTGTAAAACGCGAAGCACTAAAAAAAAAGCCCGGGGGGTGACAATTTACGACAACATCGCCCTTGAAGTTAATATTTAAAAAGAACCACTTCTGTGATCGCGTGGTCTAATCTCTAAGGCGTCACTCTCTTAATAGATAAGACTGTCGTAGATGGGGAGATCGGGGTTAGAATCCCGGTCGTATCTACTGACTGTGGTTTTTAATAAATCGTTTTACATTCTCTTTACATGCAAATATGGGTATATTTTCTCTAAATTCAAACTTACTCGTATCTAACACAACGTAAATAGTACATATGCTTATAACCCTGACGGGTATTAAGACTTATTGCTAAAGATAGAAAGTTCTCTCAAAAATTAAATAAATAGCAACTAAAAGTGTTTTGCGCGTTTCCCTCTCAATTCGAACGTAACTGTCCATCCTATATATCACCTTCTCACTAATTTACCGTGCTAATTTATTGTGTTTACTGACATAGTTACAGCTCGCCACAGGTAAACATGTCGCACCACTCACGTTTACCAATCAATTCAAACATGGTTAATGATAGGAGTGGTTCGTTTACACCTTCCTTCGAAGAAACAGGGGTAACCAACAACCAAACCGTCGAGAGTTAGCTCAGCGCTAGTGTGCCTGACTAAAGCGGGGATTTCACGACGCGTCCCCGATCGCCCGTTCCCGTTCCTGGTCCCGATCTCCCTGTCAATATTCTCCCCTCTCCTCGGCAGAGCGTTGTATTTTCACGACCCGATCTTTTGCGTCCAATCTACTGCTCAGTTCGTTGCTCTTAAAGTTTCAAAATGGCTCCGTATTTATCAAAGCAGGTAGTTGTTGGTGTTGCATTAACTGCATTGGCTTGGGAAGTGTCCCACAACAGTTTGTATGATTTATACATTTCTATTATTTCCGTCAACACGTCTTTTTCAATTTGCTCTGCAGATTCCATCAGATAAAATTGAAAATACAAACA
The DNA here is from genome assembly GCA_902155825.1 of Timema genevievae. Lineage (NCBI taxonomy): Eukaryota > Metazoa > Arthropoda > Insecta > Phasmatodea > Timematidae > Timema > Timema genevievae. The sequence continues at coordinate 61,858 of CABFWO010002613.1, forward strand.
AATCAAAACGCGAGGTGCGAACACGTGTTGTTATCACTTAGAATCAATCTAGATCTACACTACGGACAGAGCGATCCGCCTGGTGGAGCATTTCACGTCCCGTTCACCAGGAGAAGCGGTGGGGGCCTGGTCTACCCCCACCCTTCCTCTCTAAATCGGTTGGAAATCTCTACCGACCTCCCTGCCTGGTCACCTCCCCAAAACGAGACCAGGAGCACACATTCCACCATCGGATTTCAGGGCCGACGGTGACCAGACCCGAGATTTAGAGTCCCTAAATCGGGTCGTGAAATTCCCGCTTAACTGATCGGAATGAGACGGCGCGAGATGGACAATTTTCCCCATTTTTAATTTTCCGGGAAATTCTGAAATAAAAAATTCTAACTTTCTAAGTGATTTACAACAAAACAATAACAGCGATAACAGTTCTCTTTTCGCACTCACGTGTCGACTACAGCGTTTGGTGGTTGAACTGATCACTAACTTCGGATCCGCTGTAGACCAGATATGTTGATGCGTTGATATTAGAACGAATATATCCCTTCACCAGGGATTCATTGATCTGAACTGAAAACTTTACCGAAAAAGTAATCATCTCTAATTGCCATTATTTGTTTATAATTTTTTTTAAATAGGTATATCATCATTAAAATAGTGAAAATGACTTTAAGATTGACTTAACATTTGTTGACCGCCTTTGTGGTCCATTGGTCAGAGGCCCTGACTACAGATCCAGAAGTTCCGGGTTCGATCCCCAGTGATTACAGATTTTATGTGAAACATTGGGTCTGGAACGTGGTGGATATTGCCTTATGAGGACAAATTAGGAGCTACTTGAATGAAATAGTATAGTCTCCGTTCTAGAAAACTGAAATGAACTGCTGGGAAATTCATTGTGCTGACTACGTGACACCTTCTATCCACAGAAGTTGACACTATCTTCTCCAACAAATGGCGGCCGCTCTGTCGGTATGACTGAATTTCGGGATGTAATACACTTTAGGCCTCGCCTCCACCAACCAGCCCTTTACCTAATTAGTAAACCAGCCTGGTGGCTTAGTGGTCAATGCACCTGGCTTATGAACCTTGGGATCCCGGGTTCTATTCCCGGCTGGTACCTTGAGTATCTTTCTCTTGGAAGGAATTATTTCACGGGGGCTGGTAAATTAGGTTTAAGTTAGTTTTAAGACTCCCATTGGCTCACACCTCCATATTCACTATCATCACATCATCTTATCGTGGGTACGCATAGACGACAGATCACATTACTCTGCGTAGACAACTTCCTGTGGTGTACTCTGGGCAACGTTCTGTGACACCAGAAAGGCGAATAGTCAACATACATACAGGCGACTGATCTGGATGTTATGTCTTTCCCGGTCAGTAGTATCATACAAAAAATAAAAAAAATTATATAATAAAAAACTAATTAATCCCGTTAAATATAACCACTGTGGAAACTTTTCTGGAAAGCTTTCATCTCTAGTCAAGACTTGAGTTCGAAACCCTGCCGGAGAGGACGGATGTGAAATTTTCGATCAAAGTTTATAAATTTAATTTTGGTCTGCAACCGGCCACGTGATATAGGGAACAGAGCCCCCCCCTGGCTGCTAACTTAGGGGTTCCTGGTTCGATTCTCCCCTGGAATAGATCCCATGTTCACCAGGGTTTTGTAAATTAGGCTTAAGTAAGGTTTAATTGTTTCCACTGGTTTCACACCTTCATACTCGCTATCAACATCATCTCATCTCACCAAAAGATTTATGCAACCCCAACACGTCATTATTATTATTATCATATTATTATTGTTATTATTATTTTGCTCTTCGATTCTTACTACTCTGCCTGGTTAGTCACATATTCACACTAATGGGGTAAGAATGAGGAAGGTATAAACTAGAGAAAGTGTACTCGTGTTTACTTGGAGAGAGAGTGGAAAATCATTAAAAAAACACTTTAATACACCCAGCCATCTTGTTAGACCCAACCTCCCCATCTCCGACAAACCATACAAAAAGAGACTGACCTCTTTGATCGCGTGTCCATGGGTACTGGTTTGAATCCCGTCCGGGGGAATGACAGGACGGAGAGTTTTCTACGTAAGTGGTTTTACCATCACCACTCCAGGTGAATGATGGTGTATTTCTTTTCTAACCACCCTTCTCAGTTTTACCCATTTGGATGAAGTCCTCTTCTATGGGCATAATACTTCCATTTAGAGGAGGGAATTTTGATCGTCCTATAAAGTCTCAAGGACAATTATCACGAGTTTAAGCCTGATATTTTTTTATATTTTATTTATTTCAACCATGAACAAGCGGCCAAAGGCGTTGGGCTCAGATTTCACTTGGTCACCGTTGCAAGGGGAGGTCTGTTATCAAATAACGACAAGATATCTTACTCGATATGGTTTAATCGCATATGAGCTTCACTTTAAAAGACCGTCTAACCTCAAGGATTACATCTGTAGGACGATTTTTGTAGGAAGAACAGGATCTCTTAGTTACTAAAGTTACTAAAACAATTTTTATATATTCATACATCAAGCCATGTTATCTGTTACTGTCAATTTTTATATGTATTATCAATACCTATAAAATGACATATGGTGTGGTAGAATTATATTATATTTAACAGCAAATAGATATGTCTGAAGTTTTCTAAATGTTCTTCTAATCAAAATTTGGGTATATCTTAGGTAGTAATTACAGCTCAAACAAGACCTCGTATCAGGGTGGGATTTTCTGAAATCTTCAGAAAAACAGTGAAACCATTTTACTATATTTTAAAAGATACAACAAAATTGAAAAAAATAAAACAAACAAAAGACTATTGAATTGATCACAATCTCGCTTTTGGCAAGTGAAGTAAACAGAAAAACGCACTTTAATACGTTTTTTGGTTCTTTCATATAATTTCTCGGTTAATAAACATTGAGATTGGTTAGTAATTGTTTCTATCCTCTCCAGGCTAATGTGGGTACATTTCCTCCAGGCTATAATTACCCACTCCTACTTCTTATATTAAGGGCCAGTTTCATAGACAGACTTGAGTACACCCTCAAGTGCGGCTCATTACCAAATACAAGACAACACCTGCCTAAGCTCTAATGAAATGGGCCAGTTTCGTGTTATGATCTGGCCCACTCCATTTTGGTCTAGGTATACCCTTATTCACTTTTGATTGATATTATCAATCCCTATAAAATTACACACATAATATACTAAAATGTGGTCAATATTGTCTGCAAAAAAATATGTTTGAATTTTCTAAACTATTCTTCCGACCAAAATCAAACTATAAGTATTTCCGTTTTTAATAAAGCTCCGTACTTGAGGCGTACTAATTGAAACTATGAAATTGGCCTTAAGGCTTTGTCACTTGTATTGGAAAAAAGAAAAAAAAAGTTGTAAACATGTTGGTAATGTTTCAGTGGCGCACGGTGAAGATGGGTTCGAGATCAACAGCCCCCCTAGGTCACGCTTCGAGAATTATTCTTACAATAGGCCCCCCCTGGGATACGGGGGGTACTACCGATACCTTGCCCCAGACAAGGAACGCCCCATAGGGGGTGAAGATGCAGGTAATTGAGATAATAAACAAATATTATGGCGTCTTAATTTGAAAACAGCTTTAGTCTTATTTTTACTTTCTCTCTATCTTACAGGTAGAGAAAGTATGGTGATCGTCAAAAAAATCGAACTCGAGATTTTGATGAATTTTGACGTTTCATGACTTCCTGAATCCAAAAAAGTGGTTTTTGAATTTCCGTCTGTCTGTCTGTCTGTCTGTCTATCTGTACCTCCAACTAGAGCCTAAACTATTTTACCGATTGAGCTGAAACTTGATATCTAGGGTTTTCATAGGGTTGCCCCGAGGGGTTTTTGGAATTGGATATCTACCCCTAAAATTAAGGGTAGTTTACTGAAGGGAAAAAAGAGAAAAAGTCGATTTTCTCAAAATCGGCTCTAACGATTTTGATTAAATTTCATTTATGAACATTAATAAATATTCCAAACAAAATGGCTACTCTCAATATTTCGGCAAAATGGCTTTAAGGGCTCCGGTCTGATGCGTAAATTAACATTTTTTATAATAGCTCCGAAACTATTTGAGATATGAAATTACTTAGCATTACAAATATGTATATATATTTATAATACAGATATTTTATCCGAAACATATTTTTATAAAATCAATAACTTTCAATCTATACGCAATTATATAATTTTTTTAACTTTTTGGACATTAAAGTTTAAGTATTGCGACCGTAAAAAAAACTAACCTGAAATGTTGATGGATGTCGACGTCTCATGACCCCCCGAACCCTAAAAAATAGTCTTTGCAATGCCGTCTGTCTGTGTGTCTATAAAAACTTAAAATTAAGGGTAGTTTACTGAAGGGCGAAAAGAGAAAAATTTGGTTTTCTCAAAATCTGCTCAAACGATTTTGATTAAAATTCGTATCTAGGCGTTGATTAAGATTATAAATAAACTGGCTATTTTCATTTTCCTATGAAAATGATTTTTAGGGTACTTTACAGAAGCGTTAATTTCCGTATCTCCACAACTATTTGAGAAACTAAACAACTTATCATTGCAAAATTGTAGGACTATTAGAAATAAAAAACTTTTATTTGACATATATTTTTATAAAAGCAACAGTTTCTGAGATATTTGCAAATATATTAATACAATTTTGTGAGCTTTAGTTGTAAACATATACTACTTAAGTCTTAACGCAATAATTCTCCAATGCCATAGAGTAATTAAATATAAGTATCTAAAAAAGTATGTTATTTTTCCTTAAATCTCTTAGGAGAAATGTTTGCATAGCAATGATCTATCTCCATTTTAGACTCAATAGTCAATATTTACATTTTTTATTGGTCAAAATGTATAAATGAATAATTAAATATCAATGCGATGACTTGAAGATCTGCAACACCTTATAAAATGTTAAAATTTTAACCAGAAATCGAAATTTTAATACGAAGTGTTGACCCTTGTGGAAGACATTAAACTGTTTGAAATGTTCTTAGGTGGACAAAGATGCGCCTCTTTTCTCATTGATTCTATATCATTGTATATTATTTTATGCGTGTTCTTATGTGGAGTGGTGATGATACAATGTACATTATTCCGTTCAGAAATCTTACGAGTTTATAGAAAGAGAGAGAAAGTCTGTGCGGTGTGCCGTACCATTTATTTTAACAGTGTTCATTATAAGTGACCACCTCTGTGGTGTATGGGTCAAAGTTTCTGACTACAGATGCAGAGGTCTAGGGTTCAATCCCCGGCTGTGAAGCATTGGGCTGGGAACGGGGTCAACTCAGCCTCATTATGACAATTTTATTATTGAGGAGCTACTCGAATAAATAAGTAGCGGCTCCAGTTTAGAAAATTGAGATTAATGGCTAGAGGGTTTGTTGTACTGACCCCATGACACCCTCTATCCTCAAATGTTGGCACTATCTTTGCAAACTTGTGATGGATGCTCGTTTGGTATAGCTCAATTGCGGACTGATACCATGGAGTTTTTTTTAAATATAAGTAATTGTGGAGTATAAATAAATTAAAATCCATCAGGATCACATATATCAGTTATTTTTATAGCCGCTAAGCAAATGAATGACGAAGCTTAAGATTTGTTTATACTATATCTCATGTAAAAGTTAATTGTGTGCCGTAGTTAAACAAATGAATGACTACAATTCTTGATTATTTGATGAATCCTATTTAGAAGTTTATTTTGAATCGCTGCTAAACAAACGAATTATGAAGCTTCTGGATTTATGTGCTAAATCATAAATACAAGTTAATTCTGTCTCACTGTTAACAAGTGAGTAACGAAGCTTCGGGATTTATTTGATAAACCTAACTTAAAAGTTAATTTTGTCTCACTGTGAACAAGTTAGTAAAGAAGCCTTGGGATTTATTTTCCAAACCTAACTTAAAAGTTAATTTTGTGTCGATCTAAACAAATAACTGACTACTGTGCTAAATATTATATAAAAGTTAATTTTGTATGGCCACCAAACAAAATAATGACAACGCTTCTGGATGTTTGTACTAATCTTATATAATAACAAATTTTAGGTCATAGTTTAACAGATGAATAAAAAAACCTTCTCAATTTACTTAGTGAACATATTCTATTTATTTTTAATCACCAATAAAATAATAACAAATTTTGTTTCAGCTGCATCCGGGTACAGAGGGAGCGGCAGCGTCTTGTCAGCGTGGGGCATTGTGGGTATTTTATTGTTCGTCATCGCGGTTGGTACCTTAATCTACTACACGGTGATATGCTACCCAGTATGTAAGAATAGACGGCATCTTGATAGCATCAAGCTGGAGGACGCGTAGTTTTAACTAGACTAACAATCACTGAGAGACTATGTTTTTACAAAAAAAAATTTTTTTTTACTTTTATAATCATGCTAGTAAGGAGTGTTACAAATTCAAAGATAAGAAAGATTTAATTTATATTAAAAATAATCAACTTGTTGCTTTACAATGTTGCACCACATCAAGTAGGGTATTAAAAAAAGGTATGCATTATATAATATACAAAGTTTATATGAAATATAACAGAACAAGAAACATTCACTTGATAAATATGAATATAAATAGATGGGGTGATGAAAATTATTAAGATATTAAAACATATTATTATTTGTGTAAATCTTTTAATATACCATTAACTGTCATCACCTCATCTATTTATAATCATTTTATCAACTGAATGTTTCTTGTTCTGTTATATTTCATATTAGCTTTGTATATTGCAAATCTAAATTAAATCTTTCTTAGCTTTTAATTTTTTTTACTAATGCAATTAATATTACAAGCAGAACTACTGGTTTTATAATAATTATTATAGCACTGATTTGTTTCATATGCTGTTAAGTTGTTTTGTGGAAGGAGGGAAAGAAGGAGAGGGGAGGGGACTAAAGAGGGAGAAAGAGGATTCTTTCATAAACAAAACAGAAATCTTAAGATTATGTTATTATTTTTATTGCAAACATATTAGGATCAGGCCAAAGTAGTGAAGGAATTTGAGTTGAGTGGGCACAATATATATATATGAGAATGTGTGTGTGTGCATGTGTGTGTGTGTGTGTGTGTGTGTGTGTGTGTGTGTGTGTGTGTGTGTGTGTGTGTGCATACACACAAATTCAATTGTAAAATAAATTTGAGGCATTTAAATTATTTAATAAACACATACTTGGCAACTGTCCAATTACTAACCCTAAATTGACAGGCAACACATAACATTTTCAATCTTTTACAAATGTTTAAAACTCCTACACTACTTGATGGTTAATTAATCGTGATTCTAGTAGAAGGGGGAGAACAAGGAAGGCTTTCACAAACTCACTTAGGTTATTATTTCTATTAAAAACATGTTAATTTAATTATTACAGTATAATAGTTATAATATCTATAGTATCAACTGTAAATACTTTTCTAAATTTGGTATGCCATATTAAATTAACTCAGTTTTTCAGTATTGGCAATGTACCATGAGAAAAAACGTGATAACCTTTGATGTTCAAGGCTATCTGATTGCTGAGACAATGATATAAATACTGAATGACTTAGTTGTTAATCAAAGCTCCAAAAATAAGGCTTAGGGCCTACTTAATTTTTAAAACCTTAAGTTTTGAAACATGTTAAACATACACCTAGCCCTAGACCTTTATTGGGGGGAGGGGGGAAGGAGCTGGGGTGGCTCATAGTTAGATTGGGAGGTCTTCAACCCCTCCTAAAATGGCTTAGCAGCACTACTGATCATATATCATGTAAATTTGTATATTCAATAATAGAGGGCGAAGGGAGGGATAAGACGGGTTTATACACACGTTACAATTACCAAACGAAAAAGAAAAGACTGAGACAACAAAAATGAGTTGGGATGTAAGGGAGCACAAGTTAAAGTCTGTATTTTTTAAGCTTTTATAACCAAAAGCTTTTTATGTTAAAATAATTAAATTAAATATTGCTTCAGCGGATGCATTTAGTTTAATTCTATACATTTCATTATATCAACAGTTTTTTTAATATTTTTCACGGCTTTGGAGACAGCCAGACTGGGCGAGCGACTAAAATATAAAATAGAACACATTGGTTGTAATGAGAGGTGGCCAGACTGGAGCGACTGAGCGCACACGCTTGAAAGATAGAACTGGTTCTATTCTTCAAGCACACACGTTCGACCCGGTACAGTCTAGTTTACAGGCATTAGACAATATTATTGTATGTTGGTTCATTGAGTGCTTGGAAAACTTCTCATTTTGACATTTTTATTAATATCGATAGATTTATCACACTGGCTACTAACGGCCTAATTTAATTGGTAAACCATACCTATATATATATATATATATACATATATATATATATAAAACTGATATATATATATATATATATAACTGATATGTTAAAATACTTCAATATTATCAAAGTAGGTTTGTACAAATAAGAATCATCATTAGCGTGAAGAGAGGATGAGAAAAACACAACAATAAATCACTTGTTAAAAACCACCCTCAGTTCACTGAGCCAAGATTTGGAGCCTCCTCATCAATAACTATTGAGAGCTATCTGCTAATCACACGCAAGACAGCTCGCACGCTTGTCAGTATGGCCGAACCCTTAGGCAAAATTTGACCAGAATCATTAAGACAAAAAGTCCTGGACAAATTCTTCGAAGCCCATGATGAATTTTAAAGAATTTTTGAGTTTACTATAAAATTAAACTAATTTTATCTATTAATAAATATTTAATTTATATTGTTCAAACAATTATTTCACTATAAAATGGCATAAATACAAACTTTAACTAGAGTTCCCTTCAATCCAGCCTTAAAACAAATTATTTAACATTTAGTTACTCACTCTCAAATAATATTTACAGAATCGATGTAGTATGGGTGCACTCCCATTACAAAATGTGATCACAGTAAATGGGGATTTGAATTGACGCTCAAGTCACTTTTTGGACTAGCACTGTACGTACAGACACTATTAATTGGACTGCCTAAATAGATAAAATATTTCCAATCAGATGTTGCGCTAGATTAAAAATTGATAAAAACTTTTAATAAAACAGGAGTTTGGTGTTTACTGAAATGAATATAAAACAATTTTTTATGAAATAAACATATAGGCCTATATAATTGTAAAAATAGTTTAAAAGTTGACATTTTCTATTCTAAAAAGTCCATAAAACAACAACATAACTTGGTTGATCATTAAGAGATTAATACCCAGGAAAGGAAAAGTATATGGTAGCCATTTGTATTTTACTCCTCAAATGTTTCTTCTCCTACTACTCCACCTAGTATCGTTATAAACCCCCTTGGTTTCTGGTGTGTACGGGGTTCTGTTTAATTAGTCTAGTTAGTACCTTAAATAATTCAAAGTGTAAAGTTAAACATGTAAATTTTACTAACCCTTTCTTTGAAATGATTGGAATGTGGCTACCAAGGCTTATGTGTCGTGAAGATATTCTAGTCTTTTCAAAAGGAAATTTTAAATGTAGATATTAAACATACCATCATTTTAATTCGTGATTTGCTCTCATTATTATTAATGATGGTGCAAGTTCATTAACGGAGCATCTGATTAAATAAATAATCTCTGAAATAAAGCAATTCTCCTTGGGTGTGCGAGCTATTTTTACAGGGAGTGTTTGCCACACTTGCGAAGTAGTTGTTTGATTTGTATGAGGTACACTTCATGGAACATGTGTGCCTGTGTCTTTTTTTTTTCTGTGTATAGTTTGTCCTCACTCCAAATGCTCCATTTAAAGAGAAAACATTTTCATGTACATGTTCATGTATAATTAAGTATGAATATTTACATACACGATATATGATTTAGAAATATGTATTTACGTTTCTATAAATGATGATTATCATTATTGTATTAAAAAAGACTAAAATATTAGACTTTGGATATCTTTACTAAAGTAATAGAATTAAATTAATAATAAATATGGTGGGAAAAAAATATTGAAAATAAGTTGAAATATTGTTGAAATAAGGTTGATGTTGTATTACATTTTTAATTTTTTGTAATAATGTATATATTTTAATTTTATATTTAGCCTATAGTTAGTTTATAAATGTGTCTTTGGTACTGCTATTAAATACATTTTACTTATTCATTCGATGTAGTATTTGTAGATTTATTGTATTGCATCAATAATTTAGTTCATTGTTTACCTGGTTCTATGTCATAATATCACTGTTATCACACCAATAATATATTTTATTGGAATGAGAGCAGACTATCAATTTAACCCTCATCTGGAGTAAGGTTTATCACACTTCAAATGAGAGTCAATTTGGCAACTATTTGTAATAATATATTTATCAGATTGGTTTTAAATATATATTTTTTTAATAACACTAATGTGAATTTCTAGATTTTTAAAAAAAAATCACATCAGCTAGGTATAATTTTTGATGCAATTATTTTGTAATGCTATTCATGTATTCCTATTAATTTGATTAAGGCCTACCATTAAAGAAATACAAGTATATTTAATAAATAATATTTAATATTATCTACATATGTTCTATCTAATCTGTTATTAAAGTTATGCAGTTTACCATGAACATATTTCATTATTTGTATTAGTATTATGGAATTGTTTTTATTTCTTATCTTAAGACTGAATAAATTAATACTAAGATACTTTTTAAAATATGCGTCACACATTATTAATATTAAAATAACTTTTATAATGTATTTAATGGTGTAATAAAGCGTTGTATCAAAACAGTGAAAACATGTACAACTAGGACTATAGTAAAATACTTTTGTTTAAAACGATATAATCATGGGACACATTTGTCTGTCTAACATTGCCATTATGGTATTATAGCTCTCGTTATGTTTAGTCTATTTGCCTAAGTTTGAACAAGTTTATAATCAAAATAAAGTACGGTATATGACTTAACACTATTTATGCCTAATTTGTTCAAATTTTTTAGGAGCTACTTAAAATAAAGATAAGTCTTATTCATAATTAATAAAATGAATATGTGTGTATATTTGTGTAACCACATATAGAGATATTAGAGCAGTTCAAACACTAAAAAAAATAGTTAAACAATCATCTCCTTATGTTTCACAATTTTTAAAATATAGAACTGACGAAAATTTTTTTCTGACTATTGACTATTAAATTGACTATTTGATAGACTGTTAATGTAAGTAAACACATCAATAAATAATGTCCAATTTTTTAAGATTTTAAATTATAAGATTATTTATAAATTAATCTATTTTTGTTCATTCATAATTTATAAAAAAGTTTTAATATTTTTACTACCGCCTGTCCTTATTCATTTTTAAGTTTTGTAAACATAAAATTACACGAGTGTCTTAGCAAAAAAACTAATTTTAAAAGTTGTTCTTTTCTTTTTATACCCTACATCCTTTGACACTATTCAAAGTGTTAACATTCAAGGGAGCAATTTTAGGAAAGAATGACAAAATAATGTTTCAATTATTATTTAAATCAAAATGTTATGTAACATGTAGGACTTACCTCACTTCATGAATTAATATATTGATAACATTTTTGTAAAATGTTATGCAAACAATATTATCTTCTCAAAGTTGTGAGTAAACCAGGAATTAGTTTACTTTGAAACATGACATCATTTATGTGATAATATAGATAGAGTGACTCAAATGTCCAATGTTCAATATAAACTAGTAATCATTACTTACATTTGCCAAACAATACATTTGCCGAAAACAACGTTTCACATTGTTTTGGAAGCAATCTGCCTTTGCCAGAGTCATACGGTACCTAAAAATCAAGGCCATAGCCAGCCAAATTTAGGGGGGGATTGGTGGGTACATCCCCCAATTGCCGAAATCTATAACAAATTCTCAATTCTGAATGGTTCTAGAAGCTTTCTGAAGTGTTTTTTATGGCAATATAACCCCCTAACTGCCGAAGACTAGGGAAAATTCTAAATATTAAACACCTAGAAGCTCTCTAATGTTTTTTTTTTATGGCAACATAACACCATAACTGTTGGAGGCTAGGAAAAATGTATATATTTAAACACCTATAAAATTTATCTAAAGTGTTTTTTATAGAAACATAGCCTCCTAACTGCTGAAGGCAAGGAAAAATTATAAATATTAAACAACTCTAGAAGCTATCTGAAATGATTTTTTGGCAGCATAACACCATTACTGGTGGAGGCTAGAAAAATTTATAAAAATTAAACACCTCTAAGAAGTGCTTTTGCAAGTGCTTTTTATGGTAACACAGCCCCCTAATTTGTACTCGTGCCTTAATTTTTATTATGGCTATGCCCTTGTTAAAAACGTATCTTGTGAAGAGTTCTATATGCTGTGGTTTGGGGTGGGGTTCTTAAACTGGAGATGTGTAGGAATTTATAACGATAAATCACTCTCGAAATAGTTTGTTTTACTATCGTGTTTTACATGGTGCACATGAATTTGCAGAAAAACTAGTCTGCACTGTAATCCCCTACCTGAACTGTGGAATATAAAAATTCCAGGTGAGGTCCTAATCTTACACTGAAATGCAGAATGCAAAAAAATAAAATAAAAATAAACAAATAAATTGTCAGCAAACTAGGAAACTGCACATAATCATAAATTTCTACAAGAAAAAAGCACAAAAATGCTATAGAAAAGTGCACAAAACCATCCCTTATATATACCCGGTAGGCCTACCCTCCATATTATTGGACTTGTAGAATTTGAGTAAAATTGCAATTAAATGCCCTTAGTCTTGCCTTGACTTGGCCCAACTAAGGGGGTTAGGATTTATTTGACAATCTTTGCAGTTTGTTGATGGAGAATTTAGTGACCCTAATTATATACCTGCTGACAGGTGGACTTTATTCTGCAATTTGAGTTCACCCGTTTAATACCTGTTCGGTTTATACACCTATGTACTAATTCTACGAATACTCTTAGGGATGAGACTGGGTTGAATTTAGAGGAAGTGTACTCATATTTGATTGGAGGAAGAGTGAAAGAATATTTGGGAAAAGCCACTCTCATTACTACCAACATAGATTCGAAACACTAACTCCCCATCTTCGGAAGTCTAGTATATTGCCAGATTGACTAGACTGTGGTTCAGTGTGACTTGTGCCTTTCTTTGCCCATGGTATACAGAGCAGGGGTCTTCAGCCTGTATTTAAAATATGTGCCATATTTTATTGACCTCGAAGTTTGAGTAAGGACATATTGATAGTTTGACACACTAACATTTGTATAGTTTATATTTTACTTAGACCTCAAATCTATTCATATTGATTCCATAAATTCTATTACTGATATATTACAAATTTCTGAATTTTTTTTTAATATTGTGGGATATTTCTTTAATTAATAAATCATGATTTGTTATATTTACAAAAGACAAAGTGATAATTTAAAAATTAATTTATTAGGACTTATATTGTTGAAATTTGTAAGTTAAAAAACCATGTAATTGAAAAATATAACTCTAGGTCGTAAAAACTTAATTCTGCGGTAATGAACTTTCATAACCAAAAATACCGTGGTACAGAGTAGTTCTAGAATTTCCCAACTCAAGATCTTGACTTTCCACAAAATTCTTAACTTTCAAGCTTTTTCACAATATTTGACTAGTGACACCCCTTCAAACCTACCTAGTGTGACGCTGTGGGCTTAATATCCCTGACTTAGATCCTTGATAGCTCATTTGATCGGGGGGAGGGGGGGAAAGGGGAGGGCATATCAGCTTCCTAAGCAACTGACGCAAATCCCTGATAAAGTATTTTCTCAGACTGGTTTGTAGTTATAAAAAAAACCATTGTAATGAATCATTAGAAAGCATCATTCACAAATTTTGTATTTTGATTTGTCTCTGTGGGTGACCTGGAGAACTATTCCACCCAAGTTGGCGTACACGAAAGTCTTGGGATTCATCTTTAGAGGGTCAGTCTTTGGCGACTTCCAGAAGTTATACTTGGACAGCAGCATGACAAGACCTACCTTGGTCTGCGTTAGACCAAACCGCATCCCTAAGATATAACAAATACAGTATATAGTTCAGTTTTATTTAAAAATGCAGGGAGTCAAAAGAAATATTATATTTCAGACTTTTTCACTACTCCAAAGAGGATCAGATATATCTTAAGAGCATGGTAGGGACAGTTACAAAAACCACCTTTATATATTTATACATCAAGTAATGTAATTTGTAGCTTTCTCTTTTGATAAATATCATCCATGATCATAAAAAATACTAAAAATATAGTACATATGTACTGTACCAACATCAACCACAAAAATCTATGTAAATTCTAAATTATCCTTCCATAGTATTTATGTTGTTATCAAAATAATAAATCATATATTACTAATGGAAATAAATACCATACAATCATTCTGAAACTTGCTTTTAAAATTTATAGTTATAGTAATAGAAGTACAAAAAAAAACTCAGTAAATTTTGATATAAAATGTTTTACAATTTCTAAATAGTACAAATATTTTATCAGTTCATCCAGATATTTTATCTTTGGTGCTATGATTTTTACGGACGTTGTGTTTGGTTTAAATTTTTATAGTTCACATTTTTTGGCCCTTTTTATTGTTTAAATTCGATCGTAAGCTTGAAGTAATAGATAATAAATATATAGTAAACTCCCGACTATCCGCTGGTGGATTATCCTCTTTGCGGCTTAACTGCGGCATCACCAATAGCAGGGGATACATTTTTGAAAACCGCTGCGTTGATAGAGAATACAGGGCTACCGATTGGTGTACTAGGTAAATCTCTAGGGAAGAGGGTACAAAAATTCATGAAAGGGGGGAGGAGGCTTTTTGAGGTTGTGCTTGTACCGGAAAATACATAGCGGGATAAGGAAAAAGGAAGCAGCCGCAATGAAGCAGAAGACTATTTCAGACGTTTTTAAGTCATGTGTCCATTCTGAGTCTACTGTATATTGATTTAAAATGAATTTTTTTCCTTACCTTAGAGCGGGTAATAAAATTATGTGTTCATAGACGCATTCACGATAGGTGAGTACTAATTTTAATTGAATGTGCTACAAACACTTGTTTTCTAAATATGCGGATTATCTGCGGTTTTGAGTTATCCGCAGCACTCCTCCCCTCCATTACCATGGATAATCGGGAGTCAACTGAATATATATATATACACACACACACACACACACTCACCTATGCAAATTCTTGGACCCTCACCAAATGGAAGGTATGCATGCCTGGGCCTTCCTTTGACAGCTTCCTTCGTGAATCGTTCAGGATCATATTTCTCCGGGTCTGGATAATATTCTGGATCATGATGAAGTCCCAGAGTAGGAACCACTATCGGAATACCTTTCTGAAGAACTACATCTGTGCCAGGGATCTTGTAGTCTTTGCTACATTCCCGGTTAAGCAGCGGGATGGGTGGATATTTGCGCAACGTCTCTGTGGAAAGTATTTAATAAGTAGAGGTAAAAATTATCGATAAATAATGTGTCAATATCTTGATAATTCTACTTTAGACCACCCGCCTCGGTGACGTAGTTGGCTAACGTGCTAGTCGTGTTGAGCCCGACCGCCGAGGACGGGGAGATCGAGGTTCGAATCTCGGTCGTGTGTACTGAGGGTAGTTTTTCCAAAATGGCTTTCCACTCTCTCCACGGGTAAACTTCCCTTAAATATAACCTTCCTATGAAACCATTAGAGTAACTAATAGATAGGCGTACATAGCCTGGAAGAGCAGTGAGAAGCGGTGCTAAAAAAAAAGCTATTTTAGAAAACTTATGCCCAAAAATTTTACAAATTTGGCTAAACATTGCAAAGCACATCTTTGTTTTCAAAATTAAAGTTATAGAAATAGTGGTTAATAGAAAAATTAACTGAAAAACTAAACGTGAGTGTCGGCAAACCCTATATTATAAGTATAAGTAGAATTTAATTATCGCAGTTTCATATCTAAATTTATAACTATTGCTTTTATAATAAAAATATTTGTCAGTAATACAAAAATAAAATATTGTACATTCAATATATTAAATTGATTATATGTGATGATTAAAACTATTTTAATAATTACACCACCACTACTTTAAATTGTCAGCTGGGCCAGTGGCAGATCGTGAATTGTTAATAGAGATAACATCGCTTTACTGGACAACTAGCGAACAGTTCCCTCCACTTCACTATCCATTTGACCAGCCACATAAACAATAATGTAGTGAGTGAATATATATTTATATAACCCGCCTCGGTGGCGTAGTTGGCTAACGCGCAAGTCGTGTTGAGCTCAACCGCCGAAGACGGGGAGATCGAGGTTCGAATCTCGGTCGGGTGAACTGGGGGTGGTTTTTCCTAAATGGTTTTCCACTCTCCATCCACGCAAATGCGGGTTCACTTCCTCTGAATTCAACCCTCCAAATTCCTAATCCATTAGCGTAATTAGTACTTAAGCGTATAACCCGAACGGGTAGTAAGACGCGGTGCTAAAAAAAAAAATATATATATATATGTGTGTGTATTGAGTTTGGTATTGGCCCAGTCTATAGTGACAGCCCAATAGTCATCCTAAGCAAGTATATTTTTTTTATCACCACCGCGTCTTACTGCCCGTTCAGGATATATGCATATGGGAATTTACTATAACGGGGTAGTCATGAAAAAGAAAGCATTTCAGAGACAATCTACTCACATTTGCAAGGAATGAGATTGGAAAATATTTAGGAAAAAACACCCTCTGTGTACTTGACCGGGGTTCAAACCCCGATCTCCTCGTCATCAGCAGGCTAGTCTAGCACAAGAGTGACTCCTTAGACCGTTCGGCCACTGTAGCGAGTAGCAAGAGTAATAATTGATTATATTAAAGCCTTCGTCATTTAACATTTTAATAGCAATATTTGTGTAGACTGTAGAGTGTTCTTGGTTCATATCCTGAGCAGTTAATTTAATGTATCTTTGTATAAATAGTTTCATACCAACTATACCATGGAAATGGATTGCTTTGATAAACATTGCATGGATGGGAAGGTATCTTAGTTTTTTTAAGTTTACTATTTCTCTATATTGTATTTGTTCACAGAGAGGGTTAAAAAAAATATAATAAATCAAAAAGTTCCCTTAATAGTAGCACCAATTTTGTAATGACAGCTCTGATCTGTAGCCTGTTTGTAAATTGTAAACTCGAAATTCCTAAAAATAGACATCTATTGTGTCATATTCGGTATATAAAAAAGCGATAAGGTAAAATTTGAGAAATTTCTGTCGAATAAAATGTTAGTTTTGTGAAATTGTAGCTTCTCCTTAAAACACTTTTAACATTTGAAGTGCATGGACATATTCACGTCATATTGTATATCAATAAAATAAAATGATAAAAAAATTGGTTAAGAGACCACCTGGGTAGCTGAGATATTACCAATCAGATGTTGCACATTCACAAAGCCTTAAACAATACACGAGTTTGTTGTTCACTGACATGAACACAAAACTATTCTCATCAACCCATACGTATATAGTCTTGTAAAAATAGTTTAAAAATTGAAAATTTTCCACTCTCTTTAAAATCCACATATCCCGGTTGATCATTAAGACCTAAATTACCGGGAAAAGAAAGGTAAACTGGTATCGGAGATTCGAATGGATATTTGTGAATCGAATGATAAATTTAATAGGAGGTTACAACACAAATTGTATTAAACTTTGATTTTTCCTTCTCCCCTGTTTATTCTCCTACTACAGTGTAACGATGTTACCAACAAATACGAGCTCAACCGACTCAACGCCAAGTATAATGGGCCTCTACTCACCAAACTGCCCTGCGGACGGCCCGTCCAATCAGTCATCATGCTCGCGTACACACACAAGAATACCTCAACACCAAGTGAAGGCGGGCCAGCTGACTTCACTCCGCCGGCGATCGAGGCCCCGCCCACCACGAAGAAGAAATCATCAAACTTGACTCAACCAGTTTCCGGTTGTTCTAATTAAATGCTAACAGCGCTATCTTTATGTTACCAGAGTTGCCCTCTTTTCCCACCCGGAGCGCTAGTCGTGTCCTTTCTTTTGTTTCCCTCTCCCCTCCGAATTCCCCTCTCTGAGGTCAAAATCAACGCTGGCAAATCGTATATAACAGATTGTATGTTTCAAATCTTTACTAATTACATCGGAGGCTTCATTAAGGTGAGAGCGTTGTTAAACGTCTCTTCTGGGAATATTTATTTACTTTTCTAAATTCTTTTTCGGCGTTATTATGGGGGGAACTATTGTCCAAATTCACTGTTAGACTTAACTTCGATTGATTTCGATTGCTTCATTGTTAATGAGTTTTAAGTGGCGTAACCACGACTCGTTGAGATTAACTTTAAATTCCTTTGACGCACTTTGAGCGCTATGTACTCTCTTACCTTAATTAGTCGAACTTGGGGTACTTTCAACCAGAGGGTTAAACAGTATATTTATATGGTACTTAAGTTTAGGTTCTTAATGTACGTTATATGTTAGGCACGTATATCCTTGAGCTACGTTATGTTAGCATAGGTTTAAAATGAAATTAATATTGAAAGACTTGATTAGATTTAGTTAATGGGAACAGCCCATTATGGCACATCTGACGGTTAACATACCTTGTTGTTGCATTTATGAGGTTTAGACTGAGAGCACGGCTCAATGTTAAATATAAATTATGAAGAGATTAATTGTAAATATCAAATGAGTAGGGTAGTTGTGTACCAGACACCATGTACATTTTAAATGTTGTATAGGGTTCTTCTTTAGGAACTCTGGTAGGACTAGTGACAGAAATGTGTAGTAGGTTTGACTTTAATGTGAGTCTTATAAACTTTTGCTAGCAAATATTTAGGTAATAAAATTTCTAGCTAATGATATTTAAATATGGTTGTATGTATAAAGGTTTTACTCTGTAATGCAGAGCGATAGGAAGTTGCTAATTGCGTTCAAATGGGACAAACTTTATTTTGGCAAAGTATACAGAGATGTTGCCTATAGTCTTTTGAGACTTATGTTGATTATATGGTGGAAGGAGAATATATAGCTAAGACTAGCTCAGGCTGCTGGAGCCAGGACGAGCGTCCTACTTATTAGACTGTCACAATATAGATATTATCCACGAACCATACGAATGAACTGGGTAACTTTGATGAATTATGAACTAATCTTCGAATCTAAATTTAACTTGGTGACCTTTAGGTCGAATGCTCCACGGAGTGATTTCTGTTATGAATGTTCCGGACCCTTTTGGTCCTCTGATTTTGTACATTAGTCTATTTTTGGTTATACTAAATAAACTGTCAACATTATTTCTTGTATTTCTTTTACCCTCCGATACGCTTCCATGGCATTGACTAGGTGGAGGTGAAAGACGGTACAACAGGACAGCTCCCCCACAGGAACGTTATAATGCTCTTGGCTTCCGGCTTTTATGAACTACTACTGTGATATTCTAGCTCCTGAAGTAGATTTATTTTACCACCGCGTCCTACTAACCGTTCGGGTTATGCGCTTATGTACTAATTACGCTAATTGTTTTAGGGATTAGGAATGTTATATTTAGAGGAAGTGCACTCACATTTTCGTGGAAGGAAAGTGGAAAACAAATTTGGAAAAAAACCTTCAGTACACCCGATCAAGATTAGAAGCTCGATCTTATCGTCATCAGCAGTATAGCCTACTGCGAGAGTAGCGCCTTAGACCATGCGTCCACCGAAGTGGGTTTAAGTATAATTCTTGTGGAGAGACATCACCTTAACTTCTAAATGTATATAGTCCAATTCTCCCTGTAAGGTCCTATCAGACAGCTAAAAAAAAGCTATTAGATCTATCTTCACGTGTTCATACGTCAAGTCATGTAATTTGTAGCTGTAACTTTTCATACGTATTTTCAATGCCAATAAAATAACACTAATAATAGTAAAATTGTATTAAATGTTGACCATAAAAAATTATGTGTGTATTTTATAAAAGGCCCTTCCTATGAATATTGAACTAAAGGTGTTAGCTATTTTGTGTATGCTAATGCCCCTGCTCACCATTAACGACCTTGTTGAGATACTCCATCCCTTGCACAGCCTCGTATGTGATCTCCCCCCCCGTGTTTGTCGAGCATGAAGTCTATTTCAGCCTGTAGCTTGGCCTGGAGGATGAGATTCATCGCCATTTCGTACAGGGTGTAGCTGATGGTGGTGGAAGACGTCTCGAACCCGCCGATGAAGAAGACAAAGGCCTGCGCAGCCATCTCGTCCACAGTCAGATGGGGGGTTTCTCCTGAAGAGCACAGAATAGTACTGACAAATATGGGACCACACACGTGGATAAATGGTAGAAAGGGTAAAATATTAATGTTGGGGTAAAGGGGGGTTTATAGGTAGGATTTCGAGGGCTGCTGACGAGGAAATTTGATACAGAATGGTCTTGCTAATCTCAAAATCTGAAATAGTTACGAACGTCCTGATTATCAAGAGATGATAAAACAAAAACAATGTCGGCCTACAACAAAACAACATTCTTTTTTTAGCACCGTTCATGTTATACGCTCATGTACTAATTACGCTAATCGTTTTAGGGATGAGAAATATTATATTTGGAGGAAATGTACACGTATTTGCGTGGAAAGAGAGAAAGTGGAAAACAATTTTGAATAAACCGCACTCAGTACACCCGATCGAGATTAGAGCCTCGATCTACCCATCATCGTTAGTCTAGTCTAGGGATGTGAAAAAAGAATCGATACTTTACTAATATCAATATTTTACTTTCGATACTAGTACTTTTTTACTCGATACTTTTTCTGATCCTCTTACTGATATTAGTACTAACACTCCGGTATCGATAGAAACAGCTTTTTTTGTTAGCTTCACTCATGCTGGGATTAAATGTTTACTAGTGTGGACTGTGGAGGAGGAACAAATTACACTATTTCTAAATTCTTACTCATTTTATGTGACTCTAGCGTTCAATCTCTTTTATCTCATCATAGTTAATAGCTGTTCTTTCATCTTTGTTTATCAATACAGTCTGATGGCTGACTGGGCGAGTGGTGACCAGTCTACTACCCCTTCCTTTATCAATGAGCAAGGTCATCACAAACTAAACAAAATAACGTGAAAATTGACACCTGGACACGGGAATCGAACTCGGGACCTTTGACTTAGTACGCCACTGCTCTAACCACTGAGCTATCCAGGATTCGTCCCGTGCTCAGGGTCATTCTTCACTCATATTTTAAGGCAGAGTCTATGATGGACTTAGCGGAAATCGTCAGCTACAATTACAATTATGTGATTTTTTAATATCACAAGCCATCAGATAACGCAGCCATCTCCAACTCGGTAGTGGCTTATTGCCATTTGTACAATTATTATAATTGTAAGGGAATGCGTATATATATTAAGAGTAAATAGCCAGAGCTATATTAATGGTAATTACTTCAGTTAGATATCATATTCTGAAAATATGCCTATTATTGTCTATTATTGTCTTTTTTTAGTTTTTTATTGTGGTTGTGACGAAAACGTAAACCCAAGTACGGATATTATTATTATTATTATTACTATTATCATCATCATCATCATTCGTAACTTGACACGTATATGTTTCATTAATTTGGCTTTGAAACGCAAACCCGTATCTTCAAGGCATTTTTATTTATATATAAAAAAAACTAACAGAAGTACCCGGTGTTGATGGGATTCGTACCCCAACCTTCCCGTCATTGACAAACTGACTGGCCTCATGGTGTAGTGGTCTGTGCACATGGCTAAGAGGGTCCCGGGTTCAATTCCCGACTGGCACATCGGGTATTCCCTCTCCTCCCTCCCTTAAGGGGAATTATCACAACGGTCACCAGGGTTTGGATAATTAAATTAGGTTAAGACTCACCCCAGCTCTACAACTTCATAATGACCATCATAACACCACCTAATTGCGGATACGACGTGTAAACAGCCTCCATAGGTTTACGTACCCTGAGCAACAATCTGTGTTACCAGAGTGGCTAATAGATTACACATAAAGCGTCTAAAACCAAATGTCATGTCTCTCCCAGTCATATATGCCATACGATAAAAAAAAATGTTGACATACTAAACAAGACAAGACTGACGCCTTTATCTACGTGCCCACTGGTGCGGGTGACATCCACTTACCGTTTTCGGATGATTTCGACGTTTTATTGTTCTCGTCTCCCTTCACCATGCCGTGGTTCTTGAGATCGATCAACAGCTGCATGAAGTCATTCCTCTCCACCGAGTTCTCTTCCCTGTACTCCACCGTATCCCTCACCATCAACCGGAAGTAATCGCTCACATCCTTGGGGAAAACCCTCAGCTTCAGTCGGAACGCGAGCGAAGGCAACGCGAAGAACAAGAACCGCTTGACACCCCCTAACGGCGAGTCGTGGAAGATCTTCCTCCCCCACGCCCTGAACTCGGCGTCCGGGTTGACGAGACAGTGACAATGGACGCCGAAGGCGCAAGAGGCTATCACGTCGGTGGTGTACCTCGCGACGATGTCCTTGACCTCCACCGCGTCACCTATCGCAGCGTGCTCTGCCACCAGGGCACGCAACTGTTCCCCGCATTTGGCGAGGACGGGGAACATCATCTTCATCTTGCCCGACGTGAAGGTTGGCGTCAACTTGGTCCTGAGCTGTTTCCATCGCTGGCCACTCAGAGAGAATAGGTGAGAGCAGTCAGAGGGTCGAGTTCTTCGTCCACGACGATCCCTCGGTCGTGGAAATGGGTAAAGTCTTTCACGAGAACGTCTCTGATCATGTCCGGGTCACACACCAACAGGGCCGGGCGGTGCATCAGATAGATCCCGCAAACTTTCTGATGCTTGAATTGGCTGTAGATTTCTGCAAACTTTTGACTCATTGGAGTCTTTTGTAGGATCACATCTTTGATGTTTCCAAATGGAAACGATGGCCTAAATTGCGGTAGACGTTTTCTTCGCCAAAATGTAAAAACATAAGCTGTGAAGTATACATATACAAAGACAAATGCACCTATGATTATCACTACACTGTCAAATATCCATAAATCTGTGATTATAGCCATTTTACTGCCAGACTATGCCCGTGCAGAAAACCAATCACACAATATTCGACCTATAAATCTCACATCTAATGAATTTAGTAACATGTGTCTTGTTTGATAATGTAACTACTACCAACAGTAATTTATATAAGGTATCGTAAGATAACGTATCAAAAATATTATTATCTAAGATATCAGGAGCTTGTATTTAAATAAATAGATAATTAACTATGTGTCATTTTGTGTGTGTGATTAAGTACAAAGTCCATTCAAGGATTAATTATTTTGAGATTTTCTAATCTAGTTATAGAAAGACTTGAGAGCGTAGATCATAAATGGATTATTGATGCTTTTCATAATTCATTCATGGTTTATTTATATTAAATATAGTTATTATCTTTGCTGTCTGATATCAAACTGAAACTGATGATTTTGCTTGTGCAGCCTCTTAATAACATTGCATCATAAATTATGTATAGGATGGGTCTAAAACAATTATATAATTAATAACTTGAAAATTAATACTTTAGTTGAAAAGTAAATATCCACTAGTTAAATAAAAGCAAACTATAAACTACACTTTTTCACTTTGTTAAGATAATGTCCCTCAGGTGAGCTCCACCGGACGTCAGGAAAACCTCAGCACGTTGTCCATCACTTTCCTTAGCATGGATTGTCTAATTATTTCCACCCCACCCTGTATAACTGTGTGTTATGGTTTATTAATTATAGTACATTTTGTTTCAATACTTCTTTTTATGTGAATCTGTGCTGAGACAGGTGTTAAATGGACGTCTTCCATTTTCTTGGTCCTGGAAGTACTCTTCCGTTTTTATTATTTTGTAGCTTCTTCCTTTCTTGATATTTGCTAGCATTCCAAATATTCTGTTTAAATTAAGGCTATATTATGTTAATAAAAATAATTATGGCAAAAATATCAAAGGTTAGTGACTAGTGAGGCAGTTGTTGCTGTATTGTGTGAATCAAGTTAAGAGTGAGGTAAAAAAAAATTAAATTACCAAACGGAGCAAAAATACTTTTTTTAATTAAATAGTTTTTTCGCACCACATTTGGTGCATTTTTATGTATTAAATTACGCTAACAGTTTTAAAAATTAGGGAGGTTGTATTTCAATTAAGTGTACCCGTATTTGCTTGGAGGGAGATTGGAAAAACATTGAGGAAAAACCATATTCAGTACACCCGACCGAGATTCGAACTTATATATCCCCGTCATCGGAAGTCTAGTAGCTATACTGCGAGAGTAACGCGTTAGACCACGTGGCCATCGAAGCTGGTTAAATATTGGTTTTTTTAGTTGCTCTCAAGTTTCGTTTATTTGGAAAAATTGTTGATTATTAAACTTAATGTTTTTTAAATTAAATTGGAGCTTAGTAACATTTTAATTATTTTTAAAAATCTTTTTACCCACATTTTGTGTTTTAAAAATATTCAGTAGATACAATTTATTCTATAAGATATTTGTAAGAATCTGGTAGTTCAAAATTTAGGCATAGTAGTCAGAGAACAGGGTTGATATAATTTTTGTTGTAGAGGTCACCCACGTCGGTAGTCACATGGTCTAAGGCGTCACTCTCACAATATACTGAATTGATGATAATGATTATAAGGTGGGTTTGACTCTAAGTCGGATGTAGTGAGAGCGTTTTTTCCTGATTGTTTTCCACTTTAGCGCCACTCAAAGAGGCGGGCATATTGCCTCTAAATGAAACCTTTCTAATCCCTAACACAAGACGCTGCGGCAAAATAATAGTTTCACTTTCATTTATTATTGTGTTAGCCAACAGTCGTGAGATCTATGACAGGCCAGCACTGATAAGTAAACAAGTACCATTTTTACTAGCATATATAATAATAACAAAATAAAATAATCTATAATATCTAAATAATGATACATACCGATGAGCAATTACAAAAAAATAGGACATAATTATTAATGTTAGATGATAAAAATAGTAGATAAATAACTTAAGAGTAGTAAAAGCATAAGTATTTTAAAATGATAGTGATAATAATAATAGTAATAGTAAAATGCTGTGAGAAAACATCTAGAGGTCAACAAGTACTTGTTTAGCTACAAGAACGTTTCGGTGAGTGATAAATGGACTCGCAAACGTTCAGTTTTAACGGAATATTTAATTCTACGATGCGTTATTTCAAAATATGGTTCACGCCGGAAATTAAAGTCGAAAGATTCCAAAAGGGCTCTTTTTCTTTAACAAGCCTATGAGTTTTACTAATATATTTTAAAAAATGTGAAAATGTTATATTAGTTTATTTTCAACAACTTTTTAAGACTGTTTTCGGAGCTATGAGACTAGGCTTGATGAAAAAGGGCTCTAGATGAATTCTTCCTTTAACAAATAAAGTAATTTTATGATAGGCTTACAAGAGAAAATTTTAAGATATTTAAGAACTAACAGCAAGCTTTCCTCTTTACCTTGAGATAAAGAAGTTTCGTGGCTGTCTTTACCCACTTTTTTATTGACATGACAAATAGTGGTTGTAGATGAAGGTCGAAAGGGAGTATGAGCTTAACAAAATAGAGAAGTCGTTCCAGAAAACGACATTTTAAGTCGTTTGGCCTGATAACGATTGATACTTTCTCGCTGACCAAGGCGGCCGCCTTAATGAGTTGTTTGTTTCTGATCCTGACGAGCAGATGTTATTTATACTTGACCCTGAAAAGTATATGTCACATAAGCTGTTTGAGTGTACACCCGACCAAGGTAGACTAGTACATACATTACATTGCATATGAGACTGTCGGGTGGTTATTTATATGGCGACTCGCTTTGTTCGTCGGAGATTCCGCCCCCAAACCCTCAGTGAGTTTTATTTGCAAGTGGATGTAAACTAATGTAATTCCAGCGTTGTTTTGGGCGTAACAACTTAAAGTTATCGGTATTGTATTTTATTTTTCACACATTACTTTAGTTTCTCCATACTGGTACATTTAAATTATATTAAATATAGTTGGGAAACTACACCTGGACACAAGCCCCGGGTTTGATTGTAGTGTCCAGGTTCCAATACTCCTGATCGTATTATTTTGTATATCGAGTGGTTTCCCTTACAAAGTTAAATGGGAAGACCATTCATTCTAAATGGATTTAATTGTTCTTAGGAATGACCCCCCCTCCCCCTTTCCGATTCCTACATACACTTTCTAAATACCTTTCATTTATCGTGAACCTACCTTTATTAGTGTGTTTCAAAACTAATATGATAACAAAATATGAAAACATATTTTAATGACAAAATAAAAACTCATTTTGACCACGAAACGTAGCTTAGGTTATTCGAGTAGAGGATGGCAAGAATAATTACAGTTATTTTATTATTATAAGTATTTAACGTGTATTTTCTGAACCGACTGATTATATCAGCATATGAGAATTTCAACAAGCAGGAGTGAAAGGGCCCATCAGGGCTATATAGTAAGGGGTGTCCCAGTTCTTTGATGCTAACGCTGCCGCCTTGATTCCGCTAGTTGGAGGGGGGGAGCACTGACGTGACGTCACCGGCCAGACATAGCGCGGCACCTGCCAAATCACCACGTGTTAATACAGTAGTATTCCAATGCGTGATGTTTAGTTCAAGACAATTTTCAAATCACTTCATGGCGAGGAAAACTCATACAGCAGACAGAGAGGTATCATGAAAGAACTTTTAAAAAAAAGACTAATAAATTTCTAATAAATTTCCTCAAGTGTGTGCACAAGCTATTCATGTTTATGCAAGAGTTAGAACGTTCATTAGAATTAGACATGTAAATAGAAATAAGCAATGTAAGCGAAGCGAAACTAAAAAAGCTAAGAAATGGATACAATCCAAGAAATAACAAATACATGTAAATTGAGTTCCTTATGCTATAGAGTACGTAAGTTATACTATTATTATTACTATACCAATAGTAGTATATAAAGTGTTATGTATTAGTTTTGCTTATATATGTAGGCAGCTTATGCAAGGGATATTATAGTATTATTATATTATATTTTTAATAAAAACATGTGATTGATTTTTGTTCTAATAAGTATTGTTATATTGTGTACTTATTTTCCTGTGTTATTATTATTATTATTATTATTATTATTATTATTATGAACAATATTATTAGAGGTTCTTGTAAATTTCAAGAAGGTTTGGCTTGAATTAATTCTATTTACTACTTTGTATAGTGATTAATATTACTAGTTTAAATATTATTGACGGACCAGTCTTTCTGACAAGCCTCATTCAGTCTATCTAAAACCAGGCGCGCTAAAATAGCTCGTAACTAAACACGTCAAACTGAGCAAAGTATTTAAGCTACAGAGATGAGTCTTATATCTAAATAAAATTTAGTTCATGGTCATCATTTCGTACGCTTATACTACCCATCTATTTCAATTAGGAAAAAACTTTTCAACATAGTGAAAATGTGTCTGCTATAAAAACTTCATTATAGTTCTTTCATTAGAAAACAATTTTTTAAAAGCAAACCAATTGGAATATGGAAATTTTAATAATTTCCTCATGTCTTAAAAGGTTTTTATAACAAATTCTGAAAAAATGACTGTGATTGTTCGAGTAGTTTACGAGAAAATGTGAGTTATGTTTTGGAACTTTCGAGCGTTCTTTGTGTGTCATTTGAGCTCCATCATGCCGGTGACGTCACGTCTTGAATGAGACCACCTTTAGAGCCGTAGTGAGACAGCCCTTACTATATCGCCCTGGAAAGGGCCTACCAATTTTGCCGGTAAAGGTATTTTCACATATCTCCCAATGTTTTTTATACGCCAGCCACACTCGACAAGGGACCGATGGCTTTACTTACCTTCCGAAGGAAGCTGTACTACGGATTTTTATCGATAGAGAAAAATTCATCGATCTCACCTGGGTTTAAACCCAGGAACATTGGGTCCTGAGGCGAGCACTTTACCAAAAGATCACCGAGGTCAAAATAAATATTTATTGGGGGTTGATTGCTTGTCCACATAATGAGGTGAGATTCCCTGGTTCTATTCCCGTTACAGCCTGAAAATTTATAGTTATTAAAATCGAGGCTTCCTCTTTTCCATTGATGAAAAATGTATATATTGGTTTGGTTTGTAAGTCATGTGTTGTTTTAAAAGTTGGTCCAGGAAATTAATGATAAAAGCTTTTGAAAAATTCCTTTGACAAAACGGCCTACAAGAAGAAAGTCCATTATTGACCGTAACCAAGAAACTGGATAAAACTGTACATAAAACTAAAATGTTTCCCGCGCAACAGCGATGGCTAAATTTTCTATAATACAAAAGTATCTCGAGAAGTTTGATAAATGGCTTAGGAATGGTTCAAATCCCGGCTCAGAGCCAGGTTATAAATTGCTGTCAAAGATAGGGATATTTATTTTAATTCTGCTGTGTTCAAGAACTGAGATCATGAACAGCCTTCATTTCCTCGAATTTATCTGCTTTGTATATTGATTTAAGCGTTTGTTAAAACTGTGATTAATGTAGGCTATGAGACTCAAACTGAGGACTCTAGATCCATAGCTCATTATGGTAAACATTAAGTAAGAAATTGTGTTAATAGAACCATAGGCTTACGGTATTTTCAAAAAAAAACAATATTGTAAAAGATCTAGTCTCAATTGTAAAATATAGTATTGCAATTTACGATGTAAATTGATTGAAAACATTTATTTTAATAAAGGTAAGAAAATAATATTTCAGAAAAGGACCCCATCCTATTTTATTTTAAATTCCATTCAAACCAAAATTGTATCTGAATTAAGGGCGTATATTATTTTTAAAAGAGGGAGACAGTCATCTACACGATGAGAATGTATTCTGAATTAAATCTCATCAACCTAAAACATAAACGCATTAACTGAAAGCGTTATCACGAAGTGACTGAATACAAGAACTAATGGGAACACTGAACCTCACATGTGTGACACGTTAAGTGAATTATT
The DNA here is from genome assembly GCA_902155825.1 of Timema genevievae. Classification (NCBI taxonomy): domain Eukaryota; kingdom Metazoa; phylum Arthropoda; class Insecta; order Phasmatodea; family Timematidae; genus Timema; species Timema genevievae. The sequence goes on from CABFWO010002613.1 coordinate 90,908, forward strand.
TATAAAAACGTGCAATATCAATTCATTTATATGATGAATTTAGTTTTTGGTTAAGTTGCTTAGGCGTGTGTTTAATTTATGACTGAATGAGCCGCCATTTCTAATGAAAAACCATTTCCACCACAACTGGAAGTCGCTTTATTGTGTATATTTCTGGATAACGTGGTCGCTTGGTCATAGGATGTCGGAGGGAGGAGGTGGGGTCAAGCAGGGATATTTCTCCCTAGCGTAATTGGTGAATGCCCCAATATCTACTTTTTTTTAAAAGCGTATGGCATTACTGACTGGGAGGGACATGACATCCATTTCAGTCGCCTGTATGTAGATTATTATCTAGTGGTACAGAACGTTGCCCAGGGAACACCACAGGACGTTATCTACACGTTGTACCAGTAATGAGACGATGTGATGATAGTGATAATAAATGTGTGGCACCAACGGGAGTCTTAAACCTGACTTAAGCCTAATTTATCAACCCCTGGTGACCGTTGGGATGATTACCCTTAATAGAAAAATACTCAAGGTACCAGCCGGGAATCAAACCCGAGACCCCTAGTTTCGTAGCCAGGTGCACTGACCACTACACCACGGGGGTGGAAAGATCTATTATGATATATTCAAATAAAATTAAAAGGAATTGTTAGGGAGGATGTTAAATTTTGTCAGCAGTCAGTGGAGAAAATATCAGCTGATCAGAAATAGTCTTTAGTTTTATCATTTTGCTTTCAACTCAACAGACATTAAATAATTTTAACTCGTAATAAGAATACTTTGTTTTGTATAAACAAGCGCAAGAAAGCTCCTGCAACTAACTATAATAGTGCTAACATCTGCTGATAGAAGATGTCATGTGGTCAGCATCACGAGCCCTCCAGCCGTTAATATTAGTTTTATAAACTGGAGTCGCTACCTATTTATTCAAGTAACTCCTCAGTTGTCCTCACGGGGCTGAGTTTGACCCCATTCCAGACCCAATGTTCACAGAAAAATTCTGTAAGCGCTGGAAATCGAACCCGACCCCTCTGATTGGTAACCACCGACCACTGGACCACAGAGGTGGTTATCATACAAATATAAGTAAATATATTTGGTATAAGCCGTCTAAATGTTATTCTTGCTAAAAACAATATTTTATGTTGCTGAAATGGTTTCACTGATCTCTTTCTACTATAACATGAAAACCCTCTTTAAATATAATATAAATCCACCCAATGTTCAAATAACTTTCAACTACCTTTTACAATCCGATTCTGATAGGAAATAACTTTTTCTACAGTTAAAAACTTTACTAAAACAATACTATATATAGGCGTCAATTAAAGTGCTCTGCAGCTAGGGTTACCATCTCCGGATCCTGCTAAAAGAGTACATTTAAAAAAAAATATTATAGTCGGGGAAAGGTGGGTGTAATTTTTTTTTCACATTTCAATTAATGTAAGTGCATATCAATGTTTGTTGCACAAATCATCAAATGTTGCAATGTATTACACTTCCCCAATACAGCTACATAATATTTCCACCTGACTGGCAACATTTTCTGGTTAGAACACTGAATCTATATGAAAAGTTTCAAATATAGTACATTTGGTCACGATAAATCAGGAGTACGCTGTTTGACGACCTCAAAAAGAGTACGGTTGGTGACCCCATCTCTCTACCTGTCCCTTTTGATTTAAAAAAATATCAATAGCTATAAAATACCACTGATGATAATAATAGTAAACTGCTATCAATGTTGACCGCAAAACCATGCATTTGTATTTTCTAAATATTTCTTCGTACCAAAATTCTACTATTGCTTTCATCACCCCACCCTCACCCTCTCTTTACATACCTTAATACGCCACTGATAGCACATAAAAAAATCACACCTCACCTGGGACCGTGCTCACCTGCTTGAGTTTGTTTTTATCCCAGTATCTCATTACCCATTCGGGCTATACGAATATGTGTGCACTAATGTGTTAGGGATGAAGAACATTGAACTTTAAGAAATTGTGCTGGCATTTTGGTGGAGGTAACCCATTTAGGAAAAAAAAAACCACCCCAGTAAACCCATCCAGAATTCGAACTCCGATCTTCCCGTCATCGGCAATCCAGTCTATTGCGAGAGTGGCGCCGTAAGCCAGAGGTCGTTACACCGTCGATAACGAGCTATGCAGTAGCTCAGAGATGTAGTTTCGACAGCTCGCGCTGAAGTATATTTTTTGCGCAGTAATAATATGAATCACAATATTGGAGTCCGAGGTCCGGGGACCACTTTTCATGCATAATCACATCAGATGATACGCGTGACGTTTTTAATCGTAGTCTTGCGTCTCAAGGCTATGATTAATTTACGAGGTCGTTTCTGCATGTTTCGATGTGCGAGTGTTTTTTTTTTCTTCCTAGCCTAATCCATTGACTATGATCTATCATAGTCAATGCTTAATCGTAACGAGTGCAATTTTTTTAAGTCTGAGTACCTCGCGAAACAATTTGACATTTTGAAAGTAGATCCCATATTCATTGATTTTGGTGACCCTAAACTTAAACCAGTGGTGGTAAACCTGTTTAGTGCAACTCATCTGAAATATTATTTTATTTAATCAACCTAATGCCACAAAGTAAATAAAACATGAGGCCTTCTATTACACTTAATGTTTACGATGAATGTTTGCTTCTAAGACTGTAAAATATCTATAAACAAAGTCATTTCATTTAACATATCATTTGCTTGCAGGGCTACAAAAGCTGGATGTTTCTTAAAAAAATTATTTGGTTACTTCTATGTGCTCGATAAAAAAAAATCCGATGACCCCCCCTATTAACTCGGGACCCCAAATGGGCTCGCGTCCTCAGGGTTGCGCATCATTGCCTGAGACCATTAATAAAATTGGAGCATGAGTCGTAAGAGAAAACCCTTGTGTGTTTCGCACCATAGAACAATCATGTCTAGCATCTGTGAGATAGGCGGATTTATCTACTTCACATGTTCCTGTAGGTCGTGGACCTGTTTCTGTGGGATTGTGACGTAACTCTCTCCTTGGCCTAGCCCTGACTTGTAATTTGTTTAGACTGACTGAGAGACTCAGTAAGGACCTTAACGTCGGAGAGTGAGAGCACGTTTTTTTTCCTTGCGAGAATACAGTTGAAAGTTATTATGTAAGGCGCAACAAATCGTACCACAGCCTCGTTGCTTCAGTTTGTGTTTAGAGGGAGTATTGGACAGAAGGTGTGATTATCTGTGAAAAGTGACTTAGTGCTACAATACAATAGGTAACAGTTTAGTTACTTGTATCATGTGTACCGTGTCTTAGATATATTTGAGGTATTTTACGTACCCTTCCTGAACCGATTGATTATATCAGCACACGACTTATGAACTAACTTAAGTCTAGAACAGGAACAACACCCGACCCCCGACCATTAATTCATTAATGTAGACGGGTAGACCCGTATTAAGAGTACAAGGTAAAAAGGGAAGTTTCAATCTTAACTCAAATCGAGCTAGTACTGCCATCTGTTAGGAAACAAAGATAACTTTCTAATGCACTTTATATTATGGTTAAAAGAGGTTTCTATCATGTATAAATTAATTTAAAAAAAAGTGTTTGTTGGGGTCCTCATGGGGTTTGAAATATAAAAGTTGTAGTCCTAAAAATGTGTGAGATGTGACTTAGCCCCTTTTCCCCTTAAACCCGTAATAATTAGGCAATAATACATTTTTCGGCCATGTCGGGACTCTAAGCTCAAAATTGGCGGACACTTTACTGACTCAGCCATGGTGTCAGATTGTATCACGTCTTACTACCCGTATTAAATATCGACATATTTACTAAAATATGGTAAGGGTGAGGATGGTAGTATTTAGATTAAATGTACTCGCATTTGCGTGGAAGGAGTGTGAGAAATACTGGCGTACCATGAAGAGATACCATGGTGAACAAAGTTAGCCTAAACTCTACTTTGAATTGTTCTAATAATTTTAAGTATGTCAGTACAGAGTGCAAAGGGGAATTATTTCTCGATTGAAACAGTTTGATGTGTCTTCAAACAAAACAACACTGGAGGGGTTGAATAATCATCAAGGCCAAACAAACAAGAACCCAGTCCCTTCCAAACGACAGGTCATCGTCCGACACTCCTGCTCATTCGATAGCAAGTCGTATTATATTATCTAGAGGTCACCGGGTCGATTCTTGGCACGACATCGAGAAAGTGTCGACGAAAAATTATGTTTGGTTTCATTTTAATAAGATGCTAAATTATCGACCTAGAGTCTTATTGTTGAGTATGTCTTTAAATTAGTATCTAGCTGAATTTTATTTGGAAACTTGTTTTTACTAACACTCCGGTTTATCCGCATTTAATAACATTTATAGAGTTGCAGACCCGTTACGGTGATCGAATCGTCTAAGGCGTCACTTTCTCAATATACTGGACTGTTAATGACGGGGTGATAGGGATTATAATCCCGGTTGGGTGTACAGAGGGTGGATTTTCCTAATGGTCTTCCACTCTCTCTCCACGCAAATGGGTGTACACCTCCTCTAAATTCATCCTTCCTCACCCCTAAAATATTAGCGTAATTAGTGGCCTAGATATGCTTATAGCCCAAACTGGTAGTAAGGTGTGGTGCTATAAGAAAGGAATAAAAGAGGTGGGATTAGGAGGAAATGTACTCACATTTGGTAGGTGGGAGTGTGGGAAACTATTTTTTAAATTACCTTCAAAAATCCATTTTCAGACACCCCAGCACCTGCAAACCAGACCATACAAGTTTGATGCTTTAATCTGCGTGACCCCCAATGTTGGCTGTTTGATAGCTGTCAAAAATTACTGATGCTAATTTAATAATATATTCATACAACAATTGATACGTTACAGTCACCTATACTTTCTTATTTAGAGTTTGAAATGAAAATTACAAATTCTGTTTTCATCAAATTACACTTAAATAAGTTTTGTTTATAAAAACAAACATATTACATATTGTTTTTAGTATGAATGACTCTTCAGATATAAATTTTGAATACAATTGTTAGAGCCATTTCAAAAATCAAATTTTAAAAAATATTTGTAAGCTATACTTAAATGAATTCATTCAAAATAACATAGTATAATTATTCTTATTTATTTCTATCTGAAGTACATAGTGTTGACCGGGAGAAATGTTTAAAGTTTAACGATTTTACGTGGAGGGTAACTTTAAATTCCAAAATTCCTGCTTTGAGATGTACAGTACATGTTCATGCACAGTGGCTAATAATTTTAAAAAGCTAAGACCTCTGTTGAGGTAGATATCACGCTATGTTCCTGACAGACAAACAAACTCTTCGTTTTATTAATGTAGATATAAAACAAATCTCAAATATATAATTTAGAACAAAATGGTTATTGTTATTTTAAAAAACAAATTGTTAATAAAGTACCCTTAATTTTAAAGTTAGAATTACTCTCTCAACATCTTTTTTAGATACGATACTATAACATCTAACTTCCACTTTGAACTAAATCCCCTAAATAGTTTTGGGTTTATTTCCAGGGACACATATTTAGAGTTAGCTTTAAACTTCAAAATTTATCATAATCAAGAGTTCAAAAGTGTTAACAATTATAATATTTTTCCAAAACGAGAAAGTTAAATATATCTATAAATAAAAAACTTTTTATCAATATTGACACAAAAAAATATCTTATACGAGATAATTTAAAATATATATAATGGTGGTTAGGCGTACATGGATAGGGTGACATGTATCTGAATTTTGGAAACATATTTTTGTTACTTTTTCGTGGATTAAATTTTCCTAGAATGACTTCCCTACCATCCGTTGGATGGTTAAATTTTAATGGATCTGATAAAGTATAACTATTACAACAGGTTAGTTCAGCGGATAGATAAATTATATACTGGTTTTGGATCTACGGTTCGATTCCTGGAATAGTCGATAATTTTATTACTGATGGAATATGGAGGTTTTCCTTTCACGGTTATGAACATAAGTTAACGAATTAGGTGTTATGTCAATTCTATAAGCTAGTTTGTAAATTACGTAATAATAGTCATTCAAGTCAGAAGTAAAACTTAACTTAACCCTAATAAACAAAATCATCATTAAATCTGCCATCGTCTTTTGTTAGAAAATTAAGATAATAGTATAAGGATGACGTTTATTGTTCAGCGTAAATTCCAGCCATTATTATTTAAAACGAAAGTCCCATTATCGGGCAGGGAAAGACGCTATTTAAAGATATATATATATATACTTTTTTTTAACTCCACGCAAGGTGTAATTAAGCTATTAATATGTATATATATACATATACTTGGCTTTAATTTTTGTAGGAAATTAAACATTATCCTTCCATTGTATAACATAACTTAATGTTGACCAATCCTAAATTATTAAAAACCGTTTTAAAAATGGTAACACTTAAATCGAAAGGAGTTTAATGGCCCCCTACTGTTGTGAACAGCTTTAAAAAGGTATACAGGCCCCACCTGGGGACTTGGCTCGATTACAGATGATGCTTAAAATATTTATTCAAACAATTTAGATTATTTTACTTTAGTTTAGTAAATATTTACGCACTAGTGTTGCGTGTGTGTGTATTAACAGGTTACTATCTTATATTGAGTTCGTTTTCAACCACATCGGTGGTCACATGGTTTAACACGTCACTCTCTTGTTGGAATAGAATGCCGATGATGTGGAGATCGGAGTTTGAATCCCGATCGGGTGTATTGAAGGAGTTTTTTTCTAAATGGTTTCCCACTCTCCCTCCATGTAAATGTAAAAACGCTAAAACACTACCTCACTCATTTCTATTCTTCTTCTTAGCACCGCATCTTACTACCCATTCGGGTATCCGCTTATATAATAATCACGCTGGGTTAGGGATGAGCATGGTTGAATTTAGATGAATTGTACTCGCATTTGCGTGGAGAGAAAGTGGGGAAACCATTTGGGGGAAAACACTACTCTCAGTACACCGGACCGGGATTGAACCACGATCGGTAGTCTAGTATATTGCGAGAGTGACGACTTAGATCATGCGGCCACAGAAGCGGGTAATCTATACTCCATTAGTATAATCAACGTATAAGTATATCCCAAACGGATACTAATCAGTAATGGAAAAACTGTTATTTTGTAGTTATTGTGATTAAATAGACCGAGTCTTTAGAAAATCCACGTTGGATAAAAAAAAAAAAGCTCTCGACCAAAGTCAAAGCTGTTGTTATTACTGTCTCATTATCCCTGAAATGACCGCTGATAACAGTCGCGACATCTATTTGAATACCAGTGAAGTGCATCAAAAGCAACAAAAGAGGTCGTATCGTTCGAACAATTGATGGACGCTCAGTCTATGAATATCATTGGTGGAGTAAGCAGGCAGTTTAATGACAAGTGTTTAGTGTTTGAAGAATTCGATATAAAGGTTATCTCCACTGACAGAGAAGAAATCAACTCGTGTTTATTTTGTTACCATGAGATACAGCAAACAAGAGATAATTAAATAGAAATCTTATCACCCCATCTTACCGCCTGTTCAGGTAATACGCTTATATTATAATTATTCTAATGGGGTAGGGATGATAAAAAAAATGTAAATGTAATATAACCGCATTTGCACGGAAAAGGGGCGGGAAACCAATTATAAAAAACCACAATAGACCCAACCGGTATTCGAACCTCAACCTCCCCGTAATCAGTAGGCCAGTCTAACACGAGAGTGATGCCTTAGACCGTTTATAAGTATAAACCAATCGTGAATAGTCTTTCAACTATTTTAGATCTGAAAAATAAAACCTTCGTTTTCGATTACTACTTTTACAAAACTATGTTATTGTTTCACAGACATATAAGTTAATATTGACTTCTGAAAAAACCAATGATTTGACGCGGGTTTATCACTTCCTTTGAAATTACCCTCCCAATCCTATATCCCTTAGGTTAATCAGTAGCTAGCTTTGTAGTTTACAGTCGTGGGAAATGGGGAAAATTTGGGGACAACCGGGATATATGTCAGGTGATTTAAATAAAAATATGGAGTAATTATCTAATGTAAGTACTTTAAAAATCCGGGGCTCAATCCTCGGTCCCGACACAGATTTATCTGATTGCCAAACCCTTCCTTCACCTCTGACAAGATGTGTATTAATCACGACTTGTGAATGTGAGGAATGCCAGGTCTCCACCGTGGTTCGGATTCCACGTTAAACTGTAGGTCCTCCATTTCATCTCACAATCACCCTACCATTGCACATTAGCGTAAGTGCGTATAACCCGAATGGGTAGTAAGACGCGGTGCTAATAATAATAATAATACTTTAAAAAATACCCAATTAGTCTGACACTAAATTAAAAGACGGGCATTTTTGTTCATCACATTTTTCTTATACCACATCTACAAAGTGCCACAGTTGTGTATATATATATATATATATAGCTCATGTGTGGTAGGAGAGTAGGTAAGTGACAGATAGGAGAAGGTACTTTATTGTAAATATTGACTGAAAGTCACTAATGTCAACCTATTCAGAAATTGTTATTATTTCCTTAGTAATAATATAATATCAATAAAAAGTCTTATTAGAAGATTATGATAATACTTTCAGCCAATGTTTTCAATAAAGAACCTTCTGCTATTGGTCACCACCTCTCCTACCGTAGGTGAACTATAGAAACCCGCTTCGGTTATCAGATGGTCTAACGCACTACTCTTACAGTAACCTAGACTGTCGATGACAGGGAGATTGAGGTTAAAATCTTGGTCGGGTGTACTGAGAAAGGTTATTCTTTAGTGGTTTTCTACTCTCCATCTACGTAAATGTTGCTACACTTCCTCTAAATATAGCCTCCTTAATCCATAAAAACCATTAGCGTAATTAGTACATATGTGTATAACCCAAACGGGTAGTAAGACGCGATACTAAGAAAATGTTTTAAGTTTTGTCGCCAACTCAAATAACCTTGGTGTTACACATACTAATTTAAAAAAAAAAACAATCCTACACCTTAGCTCAGTCAGTAGCGTGACTGTCTACTAAGCTATATCTCAGTTTTAGCTTCTGTGGTGCTGACTGACAGCTCACAGCTGACTTCTGACGGCTTTGTAAAGCTACCAGACCAAATTATGTATCCCTACGCCGAACCATATGATCTGCAAAAAATATGTCTTTAGCAGTTGTCACTTCTGACGGTCAAAATTTAGGTATATACCTAACTGTTGACTGTCAGAAGTCAGCTGTGAACTGTCAGTCAGCACCAAAGAAGCCATGAGGCTACTGTAAGGCTCCCGAGTTTGATTCATGGCATGGCCGAAAAATGTATCATTGGGGAAATGTGGGTTTACCATTTCATGGTGATTGATTAATGACTGAGGGCTGGAAGTTGTGTATGTTCTAGATTTAAGTTAGTTTATAAGTCGTGTACAAATATAATCTGTCGGTTCAGAAAGTGCATGTTAAATACCTTCAATAAATCTAATAAATAATTTTTTTAAAAAAAAAGCTTGTTGGTTCGTTTTCCAGCCCCGCCATGGCCGACCAATTGTTGGGTCCTCGATGGAGGTTCTGGCGGAGGAGACGCGATGTTTTGGTCGTCCTCACCTTCCTCGGGTTCGTTGACGTGATACTACTGCGCATGAGCAGGAAATACTTCTATTGCAAGGCTCTGGAAAACAGTCAGGACACAACTTTCCAGGTGAGTGGATCTGGAGGATTTCCTCTTTACTGTATGTGTTAAGCCGCGTTTACACGAGGCCAATTTATAGGCAAGACCCAACTTGCGTCAGTTGTGACACCAGTGACCAGCTTCGTGTGGACAGAATTGGCCTGATTTTTCGGGTGGGTCAACATACTCGAGGAGTAGGTTTGGAGCCAGTTGGTCATGTCAGTAGGTACTCTCCCAACCACCATTTTTATTGATTGGCACCTTGACCGGCGTCGTGTGGACGATCATAGGGACGACTGGTCCATTACAAGCTAATTGTCATCAGTGTGTTGTAGTCTGTTGGAATTGTAGTGTGCATTTCTTTACAGACCCTGTTTTTTTTTAAACTATTTTCGATGGCACACACAAAAGTGTAACGTGAAAATTAATTCACCTCTACAAAATAAAATAGAGAAGCTTTGTGGAACCAGTACCATCAGTTGTATAAGAATTAAAAAGCACGTGACTCCTGCATTACTTGAAATTGTGTCTGAAATTCAATTTGAAGCTTTTGATTTTTGCTGATGTCAAAATAAAAATTAAAACATTACATCTGTGTATAATGGGGAGCTAGTGAAAAGTATAGAAAACTGAAAGATCAGGGGGGTGATCAGATGATGCTTTATGTCTCTTTTGAAGTGTTTCAATGTTATATTTGCACTCTCTTAGGCCCTCAAACTTGCATGGCTTAACCTCCTCGTGGATGAACCGTTTTAAAATATACAGGTAAGTCACTGAAGCCAGTCGAACCTCCCTATCAACTGGCCTCGTGTAAACGTGGTGTACACCCCAATCGGTGGCGGTTCCAAGAGGGGTGGAAGGGCGTTCTT
>CABFWO010002613.1:102463-114440 GCA_902155825.1 Timema genevievae
TTTTTTTTTTTTTTTTTTTTAGTAGTTCATGAAATGGTCTGGGGGAGAGGCTAATTCACGGAGTGGGTAGAAAGTTTCCCGATTCATTAATTGGCCAAATTCACGAATAGGGTGTAACGTAATATATTAAAAATAATGACTGTGGACTTATTTGTTTATCATGGCGTCTTACTACTCGTTAGGGTTACCTATATTCAATATGTAATAGTAAAAATTCTTATGTGCTAGGGATGAGTAAGGTTACATTTAGAGGAAGTGTACCCACATTTGCGTAGAGGGAGAGTATAAACTATTTATAGATAAAACACCCTTAATACACCAGACGGGTTTTCGAATCCTGATCTCTCAGTCATCGGCAGTCCAGTCTAGCACGAGAGTGACGTCTTATAAAATTATATATCATTTGACCACCAAAGCGGGTGTGGTGCAAATTGATAATACATATATTTCATCATATATTATATATTAATAAAAAGAATTAATATATAGCCTATATTTACGTACTATTTAATATAAGTGTTATATATTTAATATTAAATTCTTATGATTACATAATTGTATTAATTGTTAAAATGATACGTAGGCTATATAAAATATACTTAATTTAAATTTAGGTATTTACTCATGTTGTCTATCTAAGTCATGTTTTTTTTTTAATTTGGCTACCAGTAACTTGCCTCGGAAGAAAACAAATTACCTTGTTAATCAGGTGAAACACTCTGTAGATAGAAATGTTAAACAAAATCTATTATAATATTTTTAGTCAAATTTCCAAAATTAAGTCATTTGTAAACTACACTTAAGTATTGTAATCAAAAACAAATATGCAGTGTGATTTATCTCAAAACACACTTTCAGATATTCATTTTCAGCTACGTAAATATCTTTTGCTATTTTTAATTTTCAAAAATCAGTCATAAGTAATTTAACATTAATTTTATAGCTGTTTTATCTGTTCAAAGAAAAAAAAATTGTAATTTAATTGTAAACTTAACCCAATTCATCCTTCTTTTAACACATCTCTTTAATCCTGGCTAAACTTTTGAAATAACTATCAGAACATCTTTTAAAGCCAATGTGTCACAAGTGTAAATAAAAAACCTCCCTTCTGAGGCCAGTTTAAAAAATAGTTACAGAATATCTGTAAAAATCGCCAACTCATTTGTGTTTTTTGAAAATATAATGGGGCTTATATACAGTCCAAGTTTTCATAGGAAGAACCTTGTCTGACAAGTATGAAGGTAGAGAGCTAGATCTACTCTAACGTTTCGTAAAAGCTATCAATTTTGACAGCAAAAAAATAATAGTTTATATAATCTAAAGGGTACTTCCTATTAAAATTAAAGAACATTTTAATATTTTAATAATAAAAGTAATTTTATTATTAGAATAGCTAAACTGGCATAGTTGAAAAGAAATATGTAATAGGATGTTCAATATACAAAAGTAATAATATTTTAAGTAGTATTCGAAATTAATTAATTATTTATGAAATTACTATCAGTAAAAAATTAATCAGAAAAATTGTTCTGTTTACAACTCTAATCTTAAACAAATATATACCATTTTTGTTTGTTTTATTTAAAGTCAATGTCAGATGATGCTAAAGTGTAATTTAAGTTTAATTGAAGGGGAGTGATAGTACAAAAATCTTAATACTTTCACTCCCCCTTCAAGTAAATTTAAATTTATTTCTGATATCACTCAACATTAGACTTTATAAAACAAACAAAAATTGAAAATCTTATAGTCTTGGTATTTATTGACTTTAACATCTAATGTTTTAAATTTGTTAAACTATATATTTTCATAGATGTTTGTATTTTTAACATGTCATAATCATCATCATAATCATCATCATAATCAACTGTGTCCAGATTGGGGCTGGATCATTTTAGTAAAATGCCCACATCTTTCTTTCTACCACCACTCTTCCTTCTTTAATTGCTTCCATTCTCTCAATTGCATACTTTCTCTTATTTGCTCCTTCCATCTCTTTCTTGGCCTCCCTTGCGCTCTTTTTTCTACATATTTTATTTCCATTAACATGTGTTGAATGTTCTTATTAATTGTTTAAAATCAGAATTGTAAATTTCACAATTTCTATATCTAATTTATTTTTGTCTTTACAATTTCAAATTTAATTAATAACCTTTTAATACTACTTAAAATGGTAGGCCGCTTGTATATTGTACACCTAGCCTATTATATATTAATTATTTTAAATCATATTATTTATTACTTTCAATTTATAGCTAATTTATATTTTTCAATTATTCTTATTGAAATCGAAGTGCACCCCAAGTTGAAAATCACTGGTTTGGTTATCAGCAAGTAAAGTTAAGATCTCACTATTATCTTCACATTTCCATTCGAGGGATCCTTGCTACGCTGGCTGACGACTGACCACGGAACCAGCAGCAACGCTTTCCTTTACGGATACTTACTGACCGTGATACCTGGAGGATTCTTAGCCACAAAGATTCGAGGTCAGAGGTTATACGGTATTCGCGCTGTGATATCAGTTGTGGTGACTCTACTCATCTGGGCCTCTAATACCGTCAACAGCCAGTTCATTTTAGCCATCATGTTCTTAGAAGGCTTGTGTCGGGTAAGAACGCTTCATGGGGCTAATTAATCACACTCAATTTTATTTTTTCAGCTACCTAGAGGGTCAGTTTCATAGTCGGGCTGAGTACGCCTCAAGTGTGGCACTATACCAAATACAGGAAGACACCTACATAATTATACGAGATTGTAATGGGGTGGTTTCATATACGAAACTAGTGAACCGTCCTAGCAAAACTAAACCAAAAGATGAGGCCCAAATTAATAATAACAAGGGGGCAGAAAAAGGGGCAATAAGAGTGAGCAGCTGGAGTTCTTGTTTTGAATGCCTGAGAATCAACACACGAAACTTAGAACACGCAACTCACACCGGTTTCGGGAATGATATGTTGACGGTCGTCCTCAAAAAAAATTAAATATATGTACACACAAAGAAAGAGATAAGGAAAACACACATATGACCTAAGGGTATTATTTCTATTTCAAACATTAAAGAAAACTTGAAGTTGATTTGTTGTTATTATTTGATATAGCATAAGTAAATATATAAGTATAGATATATAGATATGTTTGAACAATATATAGGGATATTAAAAATTTACAATGATAGCTGATTTGGCAAACGAATATAGTTCTATAAGATTTAAGATAATTTATGCTAAAAACAAATATCAAGATTGAATGCAGATTTAAACTCGAAATAATCACATCAGAAAAGAACAATAATAATTAAATCTTCCCTTTCCGTACGGAACCAGCTAGTAAGGTTACGTGACCCTCGTAAAAAAATGTCCATTATAAAATCTATCTTCACAATTCACAAAGATGATTTCTTAAATTTCCCTCAACTTTTCTAAATTTTCTATACATATTCCTATTAAACACTAAATCCTAACTAAATTGTACAATCATAAGATCAATAGACATTCCCAAGAATAAATAATCTAACTATAAGTGAAATCTGTTTTCTTATATTTATAAACGACAAAACCAAAATTCGTTAAAGAGAACTTAGACAGCAAAATACCATTATTAGCCCTCATAATATATTTTCATCCGTCTCATAATCAGATCAGAAGTTATCTCCGCAAAACTAATCGATACCCATAAAAATAAATCAAGTATTGATATCCATATATTAATTGACCCAAAGTTCAATATCTATCTAAGATCTACATGCATCATCAATTTTCCATTGCAGAATTAATAATATATCACCGAAACAGAATTTTGAAAAGTTTAAAGTATAAAACAAAATTTTAATAATTATTTAGTAATACTAAGTCGAAAAAGAATTTTGTTCTTTTATTTTAATTATCTGAAGCCTTAGCTTCTTATTCCTCCATCCAAGATAAGTCCAAGAGTGCCGATAAGCCACCCCGCCGGCACTATATATACAAAACTCAGAGAACAGGATACATGGTGGGGGAAAACATATGGATCAAAGAAGGGGAGGAGTGCGCGTGACAACCGTAACTTCTACTATACACTCCAAACATCCTGAACCTTCTAGATTATAGTAGAACCACCTCTCTTCACATCCTAAGCTCTTTTGACCTCCTTTGGTTATGTGGCGCACTCTAGTGGGCGTGGTTCGAACCTTGAAGGTAGTGTCTAGTCTATCTCGTATTGCGATTACGCTCGGTTGTGTTGTTGTTCTTCTATCCGACTCGTAGTCTGAGACGCAGGGATGGTGAAACAGGGTAAGTTTTAAATTTTCCTGACTCGACTCTCCTATGCTTGTAGCAAAATGTTACACTAGCACATTCCATTCTGGTAGGTGTCTTCCTGTATTTGGTTTAGTGCCACACTTGAGGCGTACGAAGGGCCAGATTAGTAGTCAAGACCTAGTGCGCCTCAAGTTCAGCTTGATCAAATGGTATGAAACTATTTTTTTTATAAAATTTGTGCCTTATAAATGAGCTAATTTCAGTTTTCAAATATGTATAAGATTTAATATATTTCACAGAAATTAAAGTTTGTTTGATTACTCTATCATATTAATAAACGTTATTACCATTGTTTGAAATATATTTTTATTCATCGTCGGAGGTTATATATTGATTGGTTGCATACCCTGTACTTGTCACAAGACAGTGTTAGAGTAGTCAAATCTTGCAGATTAATGTGGGCAGCATATGCACCGCGAGTGGAAGAACCGTGCTCAGGGCTATGACTGGCAAACTGAATGGGAAGAGACAATTGGGAAGACTTAGACACAAATGGGAGGATAACAGAATGGACCTGAAAGAGACAGGGTGTAATGAGATGGACTGGATATAACTAGCTCAAGATAGGAATAAGTGGCGTACTTTTTTAAGTGCGATAGTAAATTAAAGAGTTCCTAATGCAATAGAGTAAGTAAGTAGATAAGTCAGTTTAAATTTGTTTTTTTTTTGGCTACTGCCTTACAAAAATATATCGAAGATATTGTTTTTATACTTGTTTCAATATGTAATTTTATGGGCACTTTTAATGTGCATAACGGTACACCATTTGAATATCAATCAATAGGCCTAGTCTTAAAAACGTAGTCGGTGTACTCTAACCATTGTGTCATCCCTATTTTTGTTTGGGCTTCAAAAGGTTTACGCAATTTTTATCAAAATTATTTTGGTTTTGGAGGTAAGGGTAAATTGACCTGTATGCCCGTTACCCCACTTATATGTGCGCCACTGTTAATATTCCTCATACTTTCCAGGGACTGGTAGATCCAAGTATCATGTGTATTTGGTCCCAATGGTTCTCATTATCAGAACGCAATCGTCTGATTTATTTCTCCATGTGTGGTGTCCCTGTAGGTCACATATTGGCCTACGTACTGGTCGATGGCGGAAGAGATTGCTACAAAACTGAACTCACAGGTATGATGTCACAAAATATATCCCAATATTCTGTAGTTGTGCATGTATCTAACCTTTAACTCATTTTAAGAATAGTATTAGGTTTTTCTTTCAATTGATTATGAAAATCTATCCATACAATAAGTAAATAAATGTGTGTTTATTGGAACTCTGCATTGTTAATACATTTATTCCCATTGAATTTGGAGGTATTTTAAATTGGTGCATTTAAATTTATATTTTAACACATTAAAAATATAAAAAATTAACAATCTGAACTTATCACAAATTCATCGTTGGAACCACCAAAATTTAAATTTATACATCTTGATATTTTTGGGAGTTAAAACTCTTTTGTTCACTTCCTGGACGAAGTTCAACAGATATATTTCTCCTGAGTCCAGTTTGTTCATGGGTTTTTTAAATGCACCCAATCTTTCCATCCTCAACAGTCCAGTATATTGCGATATAGATGGATTTAGACCATTATACTACCAAAGAGATTTATCTACACCCCAAAAAAATTGAACAATGTTTCTTTAAATCCTACTGTAAGGTGGCTTATTTCTTGTGATAGGAATGTAGTTGTGCCGTGCTAAAACTGTTTTTAGCCCAACACAAGAACCCCTTTATACTACATCACATGATTAGTACATTACGTCCAGTTATGTTAAAACATCTAAAATAAATGTTACGAAACTCCGCACGGACTTCTTCGCTCTATTGTTTAAAAATGGAGATATTTACTCAAAATTCGTAATATAATATAAAGTATACACTAGCGAGCTCGAGAGAAAATTGCGTTATACATATGTAAAACATTTTTTGACTCGCAGTTTTAAATTTTATAATTCTATTTTTTTAAATTAACGTCTTCATTTGTATATTCGGACCAATAGAAAATATCGATATTAGGGCCCCAAGGGTCAACACTTCGTATTAAAATTTTTACTTCTGTTTAAAATTTTCTGTATTTTATTAGGGGATGCACATCTTATGGTTATCGCATTGCTATTGAATTTTTCCTTTATAAATTTTGACCAATAAACTAAGTAATTATTGACTATAGAGTCTAAAATGAGATAGTATTAAAGTGGTGGAAATAGGCATTAATGAAATTATCCAAATTTAAGTTGTGCGCTTCTCACCTTGTTGTACAAACCTTGTTTAGGTTTAAATTTATTTTATAATTATTATTATTATTATTTCAATTATTACTAATAAATATTTTTAAAATAATTTATTTTTAAATAACGTTTTTTAAACAAAATCTTTGAATAATACCACACACATAACGTGTTAGTATGGCTTAATGGTAAAAGTTTGATTTAGAATGAGAAATAATTAGCTATACTATAGAGTGGGGTTAGAGTTCGTTTGTTCGAAATCTGAATAATTCCATCTATTTTGTCTAATTGATTGAATATCTAAAAAAAAAAAAACTATTTACATAGCAATTGTTATAATGTTTAAACTTATTTCCTTCTTAATAATCACTTTGTTGATATTTTTTTAGCGTTACACTGGAGAATTACTTAAAGATTTATTCTCAAATTTTGAGGTATTTTTACGTCAAAATTTCTTGAGGTGCCTCCTAACCCCCTACCCGATGCGATCCCTATGGGAGCAACCGCGTCACTACCCACCCACCCCCTCACGAAAATCCTAGATTCACCCCTGTGCTGTGCAAATATTTCCCATAAGAGGTTAAAGGAAAAACATAAACTTCTTGAAAGACTTACTTATTTGCTTACTCTATGGCATTAGAGAAGTATTGCGTTTAAATTTAAGTAGTATCTCTTCACAACTAGAGCTCACAAAATTGTATTAATATATTCATATTATTAATATCTCCGAAACTATTTATTTTATAAATATATATATCAACTAAAAGTTTTTTATTTTTAATAGTACTAAAATTTTACAATTATAAGGTACTTAGTATCTCAAATAGTTGCGGAGGTATGGAAATTTTTGCTTCTGTAAAGAACCCTAAAACTCATTTTCATTGGGAAATAAAAAGTCATTTTTGCCTATATAAGAATTTTAATCAAAATCTTTATAGCCGATTTTAAGAAAATTGATTATTTCTCTTTCACACTTTAGTAAACTGCTCTTAATTTTAGGGTTGGACAGACACAGACAGGCTGCATTTCAAAAACCACTTTTTAGGTTATTAGGGGGGGGGTTCATGAAACTTCGACATCCATCAACATCTCGGGTTAGGTTTTTTTGACGGTCTTAATACTTTACCTTAAATTGTTGGAAAAGGCAAAATAATATATATTTGCGTATAGCTTGAAAACTCTTGGTTTTATACAAATATATTTCAAATAAAAGATGTATGCAATGATAAGTCATTTCATATATCAAAGAATTAAAAATAATAAAATTAAAAATTAGAATTTACACATCAGACCGGAATCTTTAAAGTTATTTTGACGAAAAGTTGAGAGTAGCCATTGGTTTGTAACATTGATCAAAGTTTAGAAATGAAATTTAATTAAAATAGTTAAAGCCGATATTGATAGGATCGATTTTTTTCTCATTCCGCCCTTAAGGAAATTATCCTTAATTTTAGGGTTGGATATCCATTTCCAATCTTTTCTCAGGGTAGCCCTATGAAAACCCTATATACCAAGTTTTAGCCCAATATATAAAATAGTTTAGGTTCTAGCGCGAGGTACAGACTGATAGACAGATGAACAGACGGCATTGTGAAAACAACTTTTTAGGGTTCGGGGGGTCATGAGGCGTCGACATCCATAAAAATCTCTAGTTAAATTTTGCGATCACATTAATTGCTCTACCTGTAAACTAGCGATAAAGTAAAAATATTGATATTTGGTCCCCAAGTGTCAACACTTTGTATTAAAATGTCGACTTCCGGTTTAAAATTTTCGAAATTTTATTAGGGGTTGCACAGCTTATGGTTATTGTATTGTTATTAAATTCCTCATTTATAAATTTTGACCAATAAAATAGGTAAATATTGACTATTGAATCTAAAATGACAGAAATGGATCATTGCTGTACAAACATTTCCCCTAAGAGGTTAAAAAAAAGAGCATCAACTTTTTGAGATACTTGTTTCTTACTCTATGGCAGTAGATAATTATTGCATTAAAACTTAAGTAGTATTTCTTTACAACTAAAGCTCACAAAATTGTATTAATATATTTGCCAAAATCACAGAAACCGTTAGTTTTATAAAATATATTTCATATAATTTTTTTGTTAAATAGTACTACAATTTTCCAATGCTAGGTTATTTAGTATCTCAGTTGCGGAGATACGGAAATCTCCGCTTCTGTAAAATACCCTAAAAGAAATGTTCATGGCAAAATGAAAATAGCCAGTTTATTTATAATCTTAATCAACGCATAGATACGAATTTTAATCAAAATCGTTTGATCCGATTTTGAGAAATTATATTTTTTTCTTTTCCTCTTTTCGCTTTTTACTAAACTACTCTTAATTTTGGGGTTAAAGAGACACACAGATAGACTGCATTGAAAGAACCACTTTTTAGTGTTTGGGGGGTCATGAGACGTCAACATCCATCAATATTTTGTGTTAGATTTTTGTACGGTCGCAATACTTTACGTTTAGTGTTCGTAAAGTTAAAAAAAAAAAAATTGCTTATAGCTTGAAAGTTATTGGTTTTATCAAAATATGTTTTGAATAAATTATTTGTTTTATGAATAGATCTATATATTTTCAATGATAAGTAATTTTATATCTCAAATAGTTTCGGAGATATGATTAAAAAAAACATGAGAATTTACGCACCAGACCGGAGCGCTTAAAGTCATTTTGCCGAAATATTGAGGTTAATCATTTTGTTTGAAATATTTATAAATGTTTTGAAATGAAATTTAATCGAATTCGTTAGAACCGATATTGAGGAAATTGAGTTTTTCTCTTTTTTCCCCTTAGTAAACTAATCTTAATTTTAGAGTTAGATATCCAATTCCAAAAACCCCTTGGGGCAGCCCTATGAAAACCCTATATACCAAGTTTTAGCCCGATCGGTAAGATAGTTTAGGCTCTAGTCGGAGGTAGAGACAGAAAGAATTTCAAAAACAACTTTTTTGGATTTGGGGGGTCCATGAAACGTCAAGGTTAATCAAAATATCGAGTTAGATTTTTTTTACGATCACAATAATTTCTCTACCTGTAATATAGCGAGAAAGTAAAAATATGAGTATTCGCAAAGTTCTATACTCTGTTAAAGCAGTGTTGTGTTACCATGTCTCATTAGACCAAGCAGATTTGTGCAGCTGCGACCTTTAATTTTAAGTGTACCGGTTCTTTAAGGTGAAGGTCACCTGAACCGGTACTCTAGATTAAAATGAATGAGGTAAGACGAAGTTTTAAATATTAACTTTAAAACGGTATTGTTCTAGGGTTGGTGAATACTATCCTGTTCCAAATCTTGGGAGTAGGCTGGTCTCTCGTCTGGTGTCTGACGGTGAAGGATAGTCCCAGGAAAGACCCCAGCATATCCCCGGAGGAGTTGCACCACATTGAAAAGTGTCTGACGATGGATGGGGCAAGTGGTCCTGACGAGGTAAGCCCATTCTAAACCAGATGTGGGGAAACTATTAACTCGCAACATTCCTTAATGAGGTAGGATTCTGACCTGTGATTTGTGATCCGTTTTTTTTTGGTGCACCACTTCTTACAGCCCATCCCGGACATCCGCAATCAATTAAGCTAATGGGGTAAAGTTGAGGTAGGTTTAATTTAAAATAAATGTACTGGTATTTCCATGGAGAAAGGATGCATTTGGCTGGGAATTGAGCATTGATCTACTACATTGAATATTATCTCCGAGGAAACTGTATACTTACTATTGGGAAACAGATTTTCCAAACTCTTGTTTTCGTATGGTCAATTTTTCATTTAATTTAAGACAAATTTTACAACGCTGGTTTGTCGAGGTTGTCAGTAGCTCCTTATTACCCCAGCACACCCCTTTCCAACATAACTGATAGCGAGGAGATTTGGCAACAGTTAACTGAGAGGGAGCCGGTCCCACACTACTTGGTCAGTATTAACCGATTTGAGCGATGGCCATCGTGTGAGACGGTCACCAATACTTGTAGATACTTGCCAAATAACGCGGGAACAGCCATCCGCTGTCGGTGTTTTGTCTAAAGTCAAAGGCGACCGATAGGCATCCCAGTGATTGGCCCAGACATTTGGTACATTACCCACACTACTCGGGGAACATCAACCATCATCGTCAAGTGACCGCCAACATCTACTCTTGAGCACAAAGAGATAACATCACAAGTGGTGTAGGTGGGAGAGGCCCAGGTTTCGGCCAGAATCATTGGACAAGTACTTTTCCATGTATTGGCTTTGTGATATTTAGAATGTGTCTGGGAGCCTAACTTGTTTATTGCCTAAATCTGCTCGATATTTGCCCAAATATTGGATTATGCTCGCCTTGATATTTTCCAAGTAGTGTGGAACCGGCTTAAGACCTGGTAGTTCCTTCCGCGATGATATTCGGTGTAGTCACAGGCAAAACAAAGTATCTTTAAGTTTAGTCCGCGTGTCCACCTATTGGGGGGTTGGTTTTGTGCTCCAGGCTCTGACCCAAGAGATATGAATCTTAACTAGTTCGAATCCAGGCCGGGTACACTTGGAGTGTATTTCCCCCTATTGTGATGTGATTTTATAATTCTTTCTCAAGGTAGATCTCTATATATATCTTTCTTACTGCCCCTCTCAATCCTAAACACGTATCAACCGTTCTGTTAAACGTACAGCACTAATAAAAACACATTGTCGTTAATCATTAATCAATATTTTTTTCCACCACATATTGGTACCCTCTCGGACTACACGCATACATTAATTATGCTAGTGGAACAGGCATGAGGAAGGTAGACTTTTAGAGGAACAACACCCCTAGCCTATTGTTCTTTCTTTTACGCTAATCATTAAAAATTCCCACCATATTTTGTGTTTTTTTCTTTAAAAAATCTCGATGATAAGCAACTTCTATCAGATTATTGGATAAACCCACGGTATCTTCAATATAATCACTCATCTCTAAAAGGTCAAATGAAGAAAATGACAATGTCAGGTTTCATAAGCAAATATTTACTCTCTGTAATAATTTGATTATATTGCATGGCGTGGAGTATCACCACGATAGCAGAGGTTATTTAAACCGTACTTGTGATAAATTCTCCCTCCCTTGGCTCCCAATAGGCTTTTCTTTACTTGTGGTCCGTGTTTCTTATGAAGAACCTTCTAAAGGACTATTTCCCAAAAATGACCTAAGGTCGTAGAAATGGTGGGGGGTCCAGACACCCTGAAATAGGATAACCCCATAGGGCTGTCCATATATACGTGTACAAACTTTTATTGTTTGTTCAAGGTAACATTATGTTTGAGTAGCTAAATCATATCTAAACCTCAATTTTATCTTTTGTGGTGCTGACTGACAGCTCACAGCTAACTTCTGATAGCTTTGAAAAGTAACTATGTATCCTTCCGCCGAACCATATGATCTGCAAAAACATGTATTTATCAGCTGTCACTTC
>CABFWO010002614.1:0-26573 GCA_902155825.1 Timema genevievae
TATATATATATACACACACACACACACACACATATCGATCAAATATGACATACGCTAAAAAAAACTGCGTGATATTCGGGTCTTGACCTCCCCCTCACAAACAATCCAGGCTTTTGAAAAGTTGACACCGTATACCCTGTAATCACCGATGCGGATAGTGATATTATTGACATTGTGTGTTTTCCATTACTCTTTCCCACGCCATGGATGCGCACACACTATCTTGAACGAATAAGAGACTATTTGCTCG
This sequence comes from Timema genevievae, assembly GCA_902155825.1. Classification (NCBI taxonomy): domain Eukaryota; kingdom Metazoa; phylum Arthropoda; class Insecta; order Phasmatodea; family Timematidae; genus Timema; species Timema genevievae. Next base: position 251 of record CABFWO010002614.1, read on the forward strand.
CACGAATAATACTTTGTGAGTCTGACTGACATTAAGAGGTAAGATGGTTGGAGCTTTCAGGTAAAGACGTGCCGTTTGGAAGGTCAGAAAGCTTTAAGAAGCTTGTAACCACACAAGCTTTAGTTTTCACAGTCTCTCAAAGACTCATATGGCTCTTACAGGGTCGACAAAAATTTATTTGACAGTTGTTAAAGGATGACGTGATCAATGCAAGACTTGGAAGGACTTTATTTACCAAATATAGCTTCTGAACTGCTTGGATAAAATTGTAGAGAGGATGACTATGATGGATGACACATTTTAAAACAAACCCATTTAATTTTTTAACACTTGAGTTCTTTCTCTTGAACCCTTAAAGTTTCATGATCCCCTAAAACATTTTACCGTTCGGGTTAAAACTTGGTATCAAGGGTTTTAATAAGGTTCCTCGAAAGGTTTTTTTGGAATTATTTTTACTTTACATCCATTACTGTTCCCAGCCTGTGGCCTGGGTCAAGTTTTTCATTCAAGTCATATATTTTCCACACCCTGCTTGCTAGGAATGTCGTAGCTTCATATGCCTTACATTATATAATTTTCTACCGTTTATTGTATATTTTACCATATTTACTAACTGTGTGGGCTGAGGGTAGGGTCCGGTCTCCACGGCAGCGGTTAAGTTAGCTTAGGCTAGGTTGGGAGTTTCACTTCGGGCACTGGCCAGGCTATCGTGGTCAATTCGCCCTTTTAGTGACCAGATCGTGAATTCAAATTTTATCCCGTTAATATTTCGCTATTCTGCTGGATCAGCCGGCCAATATGAGAATAGTCCAGCCATTTCACCAAGTATCCGGTTCCGGGCCTTGGCCGTAACGTATTAAAATAAATCTGGTCAGTTCGGCTACAGTTTGAACAATAAAGAGTCCATCACTGTGATCGAGTGGTTTGAGAAACCAACCTCAGCTGTAGGGGACCATGATTGTGTACATATTTAAAATTCTAAATAATTTTGTATTTCTATCACACTATAAGTCAAGTCATGCTAATCATACTTGGTAAGTGTGCTGTGTAATTGGAGTGTTGCTATACCCATATGTTTATAAAGTACAGTAGATATAATAATCATAAAAAATTGGAGAGCAAAGAAATGGGTGTGGAGATGAGTGGCTTGAAGATCTTTCAACTCTCTTCATTGGTCCAGTGGGCGGAACAGGAAACTTCGTCATCTAATTAGCACTCCCGACTCGGACAAGTTGGAGTGGATTTCTAACAACCACCTGTTTTCGTGCCTCACAACAACCTTTACTCATGCCTCAAAACAACCTTTAGTCGTGCCTCACAACAACCCTTACTCGTGCCTCAAAACAACAACCTGCTCTCGTGCCTCACAACAATAACCTGCTCTCGTGCCTCACAACAATAACCTGCTCTCGTGCCTCACAACAATAACTTGCTCTCGTGCCTCACAACAACAACCTGCTCTCGTGCCTCACAACAACAACCTGCGCTAGTGCCTCACAACAACAACCGGCGCTTGTGCCTCACAACATTAACCTCTCACAACAACACTCTTTCAGAACAGAACAATTCATCAGCTTTAGGGGGGTATACAATTGGGTTTGTTTTATCTTAATATTTTTTGGTTTATGTGGGGTAAAAGGTGTGATTTCATCAATCTAGATTATATATAATTTTCAAAGAAATGAATTGGACTGATCCGTCCCTCACAGAGTTGTCAGAGTTGAGCTGGAGCTAAAATTAAACTATCTACAGCTATAGGCTACCTCACCAGCTTCGGTGACCGCATGGTCTAAGGCATCACTCTCGCAATAGAATAGTTACTAGACTGCCGATGACGGGGAGATTGTGGTTCAATCTAGATAATATGTACTGAGGGTGTTTCTTCTTAAATGGTTTTCCACTCCAATCTTCCTCGTTCTTCAGAGTAATTATTAAATAAGCGTACTTTCCGGACGACGGTAAGACTCGGTGCTACATTTTGTTTTATTATATACCTCTAATATGTTAGCAATGTGAGAAGAGTAAGAATACTTTTCCTCGCCGGGATTCGAACTAACGAAGCGTCTCAAAGATGGTTTAGGCAGTGCATTGAGGCGTATCATCTTAGTGATCTTGCCCACCGCACAAAGCTGTAGCCTACTAAACTTATGTTTATATAAGTTTTATATATAATCTCACATCTAAGTATTTGTTTAGCTTGGGCTTCGAGAGTATTTCTACTTTGTTTTCCTGGAAACCCCCACCTCCATTTTGGAGGCCCCCTGGGAATTTTACGTAATCAAATATTCCTGAACCCTTTTGGGCTCAGGGCTACCTATCAACAAAATTCCAGCTTCTTAGTTATTCTGAGCTTTGAGACTTTTCAGTTGATTTTATAAATCCATCCATTTTGGAGGCCCCTATCGGAATTTTTTATCATCATATATGTCTGCATTCTAATGAGCTAGGGCCTACCTGCCTGCAAAATTTTAGCATCCTAGGCCTTCTGGGTTTTGAGATTTTTTCGACTAGACAGAAGAACTGGTAATTATTACAGTGGAGATTTCTAGTTTCACAATTTGATGCCACAAATATTATTTAGCATGAGCAGGCAAGATGACAACGGCGTCTATGCACCAGCATTTGTTGGTATTTAGGATGTTATACAATATAGCATAGTTGGGGGGGAACGGCGGGGGCCTGCTTGGCCTCAGCTTCAGCCCCAATGTCAAAGTCTTGTGTACTATCCGCTAACCTAATCCTATCATAGTTTCATTAATTTTTTAAATGTAATTTGTTTCTTTTTAATTTTTCAATTTGATAATTTTAGTTTTCCGTTACGTCCTCTTGATATGAAATGAGGCAACCTCCACTCGAATTTGTAGTCATTTGTATTGTTACTTATTTAAATAGGCTCGCAGATTCAGTCAGATTTGCTTTCCAAAGATAGTTTGAATTTTTCACCGGTATTGAGTTGATGTTATGGAACCCTTTATTAAATACTAATAGATTATCATGGACCGCCTCTAGATTCTAGTGATAAAAGTTTCTAGTTACATGTCTCGAGTTCGATTCCCGGCGCTTCCAGAGTTTATCTGTGAAACGGGTTCAGGAACGGTGTCAAACTCTACCTCGTGAGGACAGATGAGAGGCAACTTGAATAAATAGGTAGCGACTCCTATCTAGAAAACTGAGGTTAACGGCCGGAGGTTTTATTATTCTGACCACATAACACCCTTTATCCGCAAATGTTGGCACTATCATTGATAATGGCGGCAGTTGCCCGGTTGGATTAGCTCAATCACGGTCGTCATGTAATCATGAGAATAGTGGAATCGAGGAAATTGAAGATTAGCGTTTAATTTTTGAAGCCAAATCAGACCGGAGTTATATATTTTTTTAAACTGATACACCCCGCGACGTAACCTCCACGATATCCTTCTACCATCTTCTACTTCTGTTAACAATATGACAAGTGGCAAGTGAAAAGTGACCTAGCTGCTCTGACCTGGTGACATTTCCTCACCCGCGGCCTTATGACCAGTCATGATGGTTACTGTCTGCACGCATCAGAGCGGATGACATCCTGCCGCGTTCTGAAAAAAAAAAGCAGCCTTTCATTTTAATAATATATATATTAAAAACTTGTCTGTGATGAATAACCCAATTAAAACTTTTCTTTCAAAGTCACAAAGCCCTTACCCATACAGAACTGTTAATACTTTTTTTTTTGATCTCTCGGAGTTCTATGTTTATTTTGTACTAATTATAAGGTTTGTGATAGGCTGTGGGTAATTAGTAATTATGCTTGGATAGGGGTGAATGGAAAACGAACAAGGTACGCGTATCTCTGTGCACAGATCTAAACTAATAAACTAGAAAATAACACATACAAACAATTAAAGTAATTTAAATACAAATTTGTTGTAAATACTGTTGAGCTCATTCATTGAGCGTTTGTAGTCGACTGTCTTAACTTTATTTCCAAAGAAACGTCTACAAAGTTTCCTACAAAAGTGTTCCTGAACTTTATTTTTTACATTAATATTGGGATGGTCAAAGTGTCGTAAAATGTCGATGGTTACTTAAAGTTGTTGCACAGTTAATAATTTTTATCGGTCACAAACTATTTAAAATTAAATGGCTGCACCCATTACTCGGAGCTTGGGGTTTGCTTACTGAGAAAGAATAGGATGAAATCACCCTTTGTGTTGCAAACTCTCAATCAAAGGCTTATCATGTGATGTATTTCAAACCAGATTGTTTTAAGAGGTTTTATTAGTCTTTCTTACAAAGCTAAAACAAGTTTTTATTCTCACACAGAAATATACTACAAATGTATGTCAAGCTTAGAGCTTGGAAAGAAACTGATCATTGTTGGCGTACTTATAGAAATAAAATCATTTCAATATACTCAAAGAATCTCCATATTTGTCCGAAAGGCTTATAAATTAAATTTCAAAATGTATTTACTAAACCTGTCACTTGTAAAATTCTACCTTTGCACAACATTAAAAATTACTTGATTTCAACTAAATTCAAGAAAACTTATTGAACATGGTGATTTTCTTACAATTTTAACTGTCCCTAACTTTGATTTAGGAATGTTAGTAAAATGGTGATTTCTTTCATATTTAAGTATCAAAAAGTAGCATAAAACAACTAACTACATTCAACAGTGGCAGAGCACCAATATACTTGGTGGCACACAAAATGAGCATGACCAAAATGTCAAAATTACAATACAATTGAAACTATTTATTCCGGCAACTTCCGTGGTCCAACACGTTTTGAATCTGCCTCCATTAGTTTAAGGGGCGGCCACCAGGGCGGTGCTATTAGCACTACAAAGGCACCAAAGTTTTTTACATCTGCAGCCGAGTGTCTTGGTTGTACATTCTTGTTTTAGCTTGTATTCTGGTTGTATTCTAGCCCTTGATTATGTCTTCAAGAGAACAAGAGGTGTGTAAGGGGGTGTACTATTTCCTGTTTTAAGCTTTATTCTACCTTATATAACAACAAGTATGTAACCCGCCTCGGTGGCGTAGTTGGCTAACGCGCTAGTCGTGTTGAGCTCAACCGCCAAGGACGGGGAGATCGAGGTTCGAATCTCAGTCGAGTGAACTGAGGGTGGTTTTTCCTAAATGGTTTTCCACCCTCCCTCCACGCAAATGCGGGTTCACTTCCTCTAAATTTAACCCTCCCAATTCCTAATCCATTAGCGTAATTAGTACTTAAGCGTATAACCCGAACGGGTAGTAAGACGCGGTGCTAAATATTATTATTATTATTATTATTATAACAAGTATGTAGAGTGAAACGGCAAGTCTAGGTATGAGGTGTATAAACGTTTCTCAGGAGTTTAATTTTGTGCTCCGATACTTGTCAGGACCCACGGGTGCCGGACTAAAGAGTTTAAACTATGTGTACCCGCTTTGGTGGTTGCATGGTCTAACGTGCTACTCTCGCAGTAGACTAGACTGCCCACGATGGGGAGATCGAGGTTCGAATCTCGGTCGGGTGTACTGAGGGTGTTTTTAAATATCTCCCATAAATTCTCCTTGTATTTGAAATTGATATTTTTACTTGCTGATCAAGTTGTCCAGAAAACACATTAAAACTATATTCAAAAGTATATGTCAAAGTTTAAAAAAATTACTAATGATGAACTACTAAACGAAACAACTTTGAGCGACCACCATATTGAAACGAATAACCAGTTTAAAAAATGATGTGTTTTACATACATAGTTTGATTCATACTCAAAGAATATCCTTGCCAAATTTCGTTAACGTTGATGGACGCATTTGACAGCTGTCGCATAACAAATATTGAGACACACAGACAGATGGACTGTCGAAATGCCAAATGCTCAAGTTAAAACAAACCCTCGCTTCGCTCGGTCATTGTGTGTAGGCTCCAAATAATACTTGCTTGAACAATTCATTGATATTTATAAAATCTATTTATAAACCTATACGCTACTCTCTACCTGTTTTAAAAAAGGATAATACTCCATAGTTTGTAAACACCTAATTATTTGTTTATGTTGCTGAAACAATCTGGGGGAAAAGTTCTTACTAAGATAAATACTCTTTAAAAATCAAACTATCAATAAAGTCGGAGATTATTTCTCAAGGTTTTTATTTTCATCTGGCCTTAAGCAAATCTAGCTATCAATATGATTTTTTTTTTTAATTTAAAGGATATCAGTATGCGAGCTTCAAAACAATCTTTTAGGCGCTCTTTCAAGTTTATATTATTTTTGTAAACCAAAGAATACCATTCAAACCTAGTGTTAAGTTTCTTCCCACGGCGAATGTTCAGTCACTCTGAGAGGCAGGGCTGTGTATCCTGAATGACACGTCAGAACAGTAAACCTCAATATTCATGGCACCCTCTCAGCGTCTAAGCATTTATTTATGGGGGCAAGAAATCGCACGTCGTCGGATTCCTATTTCTAGAAAGCTTCCCTCGCTGGTTTAGCGATATCCACTTCGCCTCGATTATTATAGCTTGTTCTCAATATGCAAGCATCACTTTTTAATCGTGACGGGTTGAATTTAGAGTGTTTTTTTTAACGAGAATGGAAATTCTATACGATCTCAACAGGGCTACATTAATTATGTTAGACTAATTTTGTTACTAAATACTATCGAGCTAATGTATATACAAGTAGAAATTAATTACCATTTTGTTGATACTCTTCTCTTTAATTATTGTAAAATAAAAGTGAACGGATTCTAACTTTTTTTATAAACTTTCTTTCACCCTACCAGATTATTCAGCTTAGTAAATGAAATGTGGGAGAGACTATACTTATTTTTATAATCAAGTTATCCATTCTATTTTTAATTCATGTTATTATTTGTGACAGCTACACATTATTTTGAGTGTTTAACACTATTTGAATAAAATATAATTAATTAATTTTATGCAAGGTGTTCAGTGTTTTACGGCGTACGGCGTAATTTAGTTCCACAGACGACTAACTTTCCACCCCTTCTGTAATTATTCATATTATCGAACACGTAGCTTATTTTCCATCACATAATATTATAAATAATAAATAAAACTATATTTGTTTTTCAAAATTTAACTTTAAAATGGTAGAATCGTGTCCTTCAAGATTGATAAAAGTTAAAAATTTACACATGTGTACATTTTCAAAGAGTCTTTTTTTATCCGTGATAATAGCGGTGGTCACATAGTCTAAGGCAGGAGTCGGCAAACTTTTAGATATTGTGAGCCGTATGCGCCCGAAAAAAAATGGGTGGGTCGTATGATTTAGATAAATTTGAGTAAAAAATTTCAACTTTATGTATTTCACATAGTAATTAAAGTATATTTGTATGAATACAATAATTATTGTTTGCTTGCTTTTGTATAGCAAAAAGCAAATAAACAATTATATTTATAAAAATTGTCCTTTATTAATTGATAGAAATTTTACATTGAACAAATTACAGAAATGATCGATGTAAGACTTGATAGTAAAAATTAATATTGATTCTTTAGTAATAAGTTAAGGATTTATTATGTCAAACAATAATATTTTTACTGAAGAGAGAGAAACATTTTAGCAAAACTAATAAGAACATTGTCGTTGGCATTGTTTGCGAGATTAGATATCAGCGCTTATATTTGTTACATAAATTCGAAAAAAATGCTGTGCGTATTTTCATTTGACATGCGCGATCTTAGTTTTGATTTTACATATTTCATTCTGGAAAATTTTTACTCACTTAGGCCTACTCCTAAATATATCAATTATTATTTCTTGTAGGTATTTTAAAATTTGGAAATATATAACCAGAAAGACTTAAATTAAATTAAATCATGTTGATCAAAATTATTTTTAAGAATGTTATTGGCTTTTAGATCTGCAACTTCTTACCTGTGAATACTCTGGTACTTCTGACAACTCAGTTATGAAAGGATTTACTAATAATTTAAAATCCTTTTCCTTTTAAGAGAAATATTGAAGCTTAGAGAACATCCAAGGGGTGATAAAACTGGATAAATAATCGAGATGTATGTACAATACATACATTTCCATTATCCCGAAATCTTTTGCAGGCCATATAAAACCATTCGGCGTGCCGGATCCAGCCCGTAGGCTGAAGGTTACTGACCGCTGCTCTAAGGCTTGGACACTGGAATAGATTGGGCTGCCGATGACAGTGAGATTGGTGCAAGAATCCCAGTCGGGTGTTCTGAGGGGTGATTTTTCCAAAATGGTATCCCATTCTCCCTCCACGCATATGCGGGCACATTTATTCTAGGTTATACCTTTTTCATTCCTAGCCCAATAGTGTAATGTGGTGCACAAATTATATCTATAGTTTTTAAGATTTGAATAGGTATTTAAATGATAGCAATAATGTATTAGAATCCATTAAAAAACCACCTTTCTAATTTGTCCCGTAAACATTTTCGATCATATTATATTAGTTGACTGGTGAGGGGTGAAATAGTTCCTCCGCCTTAATAATGTAATAATGCTCGACGATCCAATTGGACTCGTTTTCCCGCCATGATGAATGACCTCATTCTCTGGACTCCGGGGATTACAACAGCCCCGACATATCATTGTTTCCCTATGATAGATCGAGGGCCGCCCGTTTATGTTCCGTCTGACGGGGAGATCTACCTCAGTTAATGGGAGATTACTTCTTATTCTATTTGGTACGTTCGCGACGTGACACTACATCGAGACTTGGACATGCCTTTCTTCAAGGACCTCTTCCGGAAGCTTGAGCAGTCTTTGTACGGCAAACTACCCGGTTCCACCAATCCTCGGGCTTGGGAACTATGTGATAGGTCCCAGAGGGTCTCACAAACGTCCGACCCAAGGCTCTGCGAGATTTGTAAACCATGGTCAGTGGGAGGCTCTCACCCAGACCCACATGTCTCTAGAAACCCTTGTTCGGTTTACATATTCTCCTTTCTTTCTTTCTTTCTTTACTAATAATAATATTTCAGAAACCTCTCGCTCACTGCGACAGCCCGTCACTTTAAGGTAAGGTTAGTATCATGGTGTGACCTTCAGTGTCATTACATGGTAGAATTTGCTCCACATGCTTCTACTGGAGCAGTAGAGCATGCTCTTGCGAGTCGATTCGAGCTTCTTATAAGGGTAGGTGCATGCCGAGGGGCGCACACATCGCTCATAGCTCCTATCTCCATACATCGCTCATGACTCTTTCTTCGACACGGATCAATCCTCAAAAAATAGTTGCATTTGTGCACCAGATATGTGCAATGTTTGGCAGAACATGTGTTTGTTGACAGTGGTTTTATGAATTGGAACCAAACACCCGAGAGATCACGGCTTACGGACACAAGTGACGTCACACTGAACCGGGCGTATGATGCTATGTATGAATTTAGAGGTGGTGGTTTAATTTGGTGGCAAAGTCTTAGTTTTACATCAACACATAAACGGTTAGCACAAACAGTTTTACATCAACACATAAACGGTTAGCACAAACAGTTTTACATCAACACATAAACGGTTAGCACAAACAGTTTTATATCAACACATAAAAGGTTAGCACAAACAGTTTTATATCAACATATAAAAGGTTAGCACAAACAGTTTTATATCAACACATAAAAGGTTAGCACAAACAGTTTTATATCAACACATAAAAGGTTAGCACAAACAGTTTTATATCAACAAATAAAAGGTTAGCACAAACAGTTTTATATCAACACATGAAAGGTTAGCACAAACAGTTTTATATCAACACATGAAAGGTTAGCACAAACAGTTTTATATCAACACATAAAAGGTTAGCACAAATAGTTTTATATCAACAAATAAAAGTTTAGCACAAACAGTTTTATATCAACACACGAAAAGGTTAGCACAAACAGTCAAAATTGTGTTGTCATACGCCTTTCTTGAAGAGTCTTAACTTTAACTCACAATTTTCTCAAAATATCATTTTCATTCATAAGCCCTTTTTATTGTGAAATCCTATAAAAATGACTTTGATGTAAGATATAAAGCCATACAATAAAAGTCATTATTGAAAATTAAGGGTTTCAAATTTGTGTCTACAATATAGTGTTAGTCTCATGGTTTTATATAAGGAACCTGCTTTTCTTTATTAAAAAAATAATAAGCTGGTATTATTTTTGTTTTAGATAATGACAACACGGAATTTTGTTTTGAAATATGGCCCACCTCAGTATTTTTAATTATCAATATGGCCCTTATAATTAAACGCGTTTGACACGGCTGTTATAAGCCATTTTGAAATTGAAATTAATTTTATGTCTGAAAAGGGTGTGACGTTCATTAATGTGTTATTATTCTAGCTGAGGCGATATAGGAGCGAAGTGTGTTGATGGATGAACTTCCTAGATCCTCTTTACAAGCGATTCCCCACAACATAGATAACATTATTAATGATATGATGACTATACCTAGGATGGGAGATCTGCGAGAAGGTCATAGTTGCGGCCTCTAATTGATTGGGCTCAAAACCTTAACGCGCTATAATCGCGTCCGGTCCGTTCTATTTCAGGAGTCTAGAGGGGAAGAAAAGGAAACGCGAATTAAGGACAGTATTTTTGCAATAATTTTTTTTAGATACATTACGTTTATTTTAATTTTCTATAAACACAGTGACATCAACGTTTCTTCATAACATGATGGACATTTGATGATAAACTTTTTAAATGAAGAGAAAAAGTTATCAATTTTCAGGAGGACCATGCCAAGTAATCAAGAACTGTTGAGATTATAATATGTAGAGAATTGAACTTAACGTAGCTATTGAAGAAATATTTTTTTTATTGGGTTAAAGAAAATGTTTTTATAAAAATTGCAAAAATACTGGCCTTAATTCGCGTTCTCTTGCATCCAGCCTTACAAGATGGTGAATAAGAATATACATTTATAAGGATCCTGTTTAGGGAGTTGAATTTTATTAGAAAAGACGAACTATTAAACTGCACCCTTTTATTTTAGAAGTATAAAATATGCTGTACTATGGCGAACTATTTGAATGACGTCCTTTATTTTCTCTGGTTTTCATAATGCTGTAAAGAGAGAAAGAAGTATCCAGTATGTTCTCGCAGGGCCACTATATCCTGTCCAGTGGTTTGAAATGTGCCAGACAGAGATACATTAAAAAGTGCTCCCTCTGCTTATGTGGATTTAAAATATCCAATCAAGAGCGGGATACATACTCGTAGGTAATCTCGTCGGCTTGAAAAGCGCTCACAAAGATAAATTTGGTCAACTTTTCCCTATTTAATATATACAAAAATATATTTTTCTGGCAACCTATATTTTATTAAAGGAATGTATCCAGTGAAGGGATGGCAGTGAGCAAAGTCCAAGTCAGGTATGCTGGCTAATCAGAGAGTAACGCATATTTGAAGAAGAGGGTCGTGCGTTTCGGTAAAAATGGGAGCTGGAATATTTTGTTCACCAAATAAATGGTAATATTGTTTGCATCGTGTATAGGCCCACACACACACACACACACACACATATATATATATATATATATATATATATATATATATATATTGTAATCCGCGTCGATAGGAACGTGGAATAAATCTCAGGCTCATATAATTTGGTGTACTGGAGGTGAATAGGTTGAGTATAGAATCCTGGCTTGTGTATTGAAGAGTTTTCTTAAATGTTTTCGCATTCTCCCTCTAGAAAATGAGGATACATTTCCCCTAAACTCTACCTTCATAATCTCTAATCCGTAATTAAAACGTGTATAGTCCGAGCGAGTTGTAGGACACGATGAAAAGACATTTCGCCCAATCGTTACAACGGCCCCAACTGAGTTGCGATAATAAATGATCCCACTTAACATACTCGATCAATTTAGCCAACATGTGTGTGCTAGTATTGTGAATCAAGTCATGTGTGTAGCTGTAATAAAAACAATGACTTCCATTAACTCGCCGCATTCAAAAGGGACAGAAGTGAGTCGTGCGGGGATGGAACAGTGTTTATGTTGATTTAATCGTGAGGTAAACATATTAAAACCATGATGGTCCATATTATAAAACATACCTTTGCTTTTATATTGACAACACACATTATAAAATGCAACGCTTTTTTTGAAACGTCTATTTACAGAGGATAATAGGCGTGAACAATACAAGTAAATCCCTTACAAACTATAACCGGCTCGTTTATATTCGCTCGTCATTCGTTATTTTGAACTTTATTAATCTCCCTGCGTGTGGAAAGGGGGGAGATTACATTTCAACGATGTTTTTCCTAAAAAAAAACAACTATACTATTTGGAATGCTCGTAACGCAAATGATCTATTAAATTAAACTGTTCAAAAGTTGTATTTATAAAACGGAGAAAACATTTGCAGTCAAACCCACATGCTGGGAGTATAAATTAATTTTGTATTGATTTCTGTGTGCACAAATATAATTGGTTCACTTTTTTACTTTCTCTCGACACCTTGGAGAGAAATTATTGTGATCGTCAAATATATCGAACTCGAGATTTTTATAAATGTCGACATTTCTTGACCACATGAAACCAATAAAGTGGTTTTCCGTTTGCGCGATGCCGTCTGTATTTCTCTCTGTAGTTCGGATTAGAGCCGAAACTATTTTACCGATTGGGCTAAAACTTGGTATCTGGGGTTTTCATAAAGTCACCCCCAGGGGATTTTTTGAATTGGATATCTAACCCTAAATTTAAGGGTAGTTTACTGAAGGGCAAAAAAAGATAAAAAAATCGATTTTCTTAAAATTCGCTTTAACGATTTTGATTAAATTTTCTATCTAAACAGTGTTTATCATTGTAAACAAGATTAAAACTCTCTTTTTCTCATGAAAATTACTTTGAGGGTACTTTACATGAGAAAATTTTCCCATTTTTATTATTCCTCCGCAACTATTTGAGATACAAAATAACTTATCGTTGTAAAGTTGTAGTACTATTAAATATAAAAATATTTTATTTGAAATATATTTTATAAAACTAATAATTTCTTAGCTATAAGCATATATATGCATATATATACTTTGTTTCAACCAGACAAAGAAAATATCGTCATTTTATTTCTTACGACCCAGTTTTTAATTAATTTAAAAAATCAAATCCAAATTTTAAGATTCCTGCTTCTAGGTGCACATGTTCATGCACAGGGGCTACTAATATTAATATTTCAGAGCTCTGCGTGCGGGGTAGATATCTTGCAACGCTCATGACCAACAAACAAACTATTCATTTTGTTTTAATGTTTGTTTGAGGATCGTTGTTTTATTCATTCTCTGATGTAAACTCAAAACTTTGTGTTCTCATTCTGATTATATGTCTCAAGTATATAAGTTATATTTAGCGATATAAAAGGTGTAATTACTGTACCTTAACGAGGTATCTAACAATGTAGGTCATATTTTGACAGTGGCGTTATGATCAACATCTCGTTACTTCTAATGAAAACCTGGAATGATGGCGGCTGCAAAATTACACATCTGTAAAAGGCTATTCAAGAATTCTTATCGCAGTAGTGTATTCATATTAGTGATGCTTTAATTATTTTATTTTTTGTGCAAAGTGCCGTTCGGGCTGTCCGAATATATTTACACTAAGGGGTTAGAGAGGAAGAAGTTAGAATTTAAAAGGAAATGTACTTGAGTTTGCGTGGATAGAGAAAGAGAGATTTTTTTATGACCAGGATATAAACACCGAGCTTCCCGTTACCGACAATCCAGTCCAACATGAGAATGACGCGTTAGACAATGTGTCCCCCCATGCGGGTTATATCACAATTGTACACTTTATTGGAAGATGTATTGCTCATTACTACTGGTGTGTACCCGTACCCTACCGGCTTTGCCGGTTATGGGGAGGTTGAGGTTGAAATCTCGGCTGGGTTTACCATTTGACCTTGAACCGTGAGGTCTTTTAAGGATATTGGGGTACATTACTGACTAAACAAGAATGAAAACTCACACGGAATATTAAAGGTTTTGATTATTAAAAAGAAAACGACACATAGGCCTAAATTAATTAAGCTCCAACTAAATAGGTCACTAAATTAAATAATAGAGTCATAATTATGTCTGTAAATTAATAAGCTAATAAGAACACTTGAAATATAGTCGAATTATATAAACAAATTAATAACTTTAAAACAAATAATAACTTTTAAGATATTTAAACAGTCAGAAAAATGTTCATTATTAACACAGTTGACAATACCAATCAATGTCTACGTCACCCGTGCAGTTCACATAAGTTGCCACTTGACCCCCTCCCCCCCCCTCTTACGACACACTGTGCTGACCTACGTTACACGAAAGCTGAATTTGCTGATCGTCTCCCGGGCACGCCGACCCATACTCGCTGGACACGCTAGCCCACGTACTGGACACGCTACACCACACACTGGACACACTGGCTCCCTCACTGATTCAGCTGCCCACTCCCGGGCACTCTATTTCGGACACGCCTGTCCAATCATTTGGCTAGCCTTGACTTGGACTGGGGATCACCTGGCTATCGCCGACCGTATATATATATATATATATAGGGGGCACAGTTAAGAGTCTAGAATTCTCCATTTTTAGAATACTGGGTTGGAATAAAATGAACCCAGACCCTTCCAGACGTCCTCCCTCTCCCCTCTACTCCCCCTGACAGTGATCTTGGCTGCATACCTTCTAAACAAGGAGGGAGATCAGATAGAGAGAACAGAGAGCGTATTAAGGTGAACAAACGAAAAGCGCGCCAGTCCCGCTCTCAGACACTAATCTCGTTTCAATACTTTATTGTTTGAGTAATTAAAACCTTTCCTAACGCTCTAAGTGTATTTTTTTAAGACTGCTTATTGTAAATTTCAGATTAAACCAGTAATTGCAAATCGGTCATATTTTAATATGCAATGATTACAATTACTGTAATTCTTTCACAAATGTAGATTGACGAATTCCTCTAGATTTACTCCAGTCAAACTTATAAATAACTGCATCGGTGATCGCATGGTCTAGCGTGTCACTCTCTTGTTATAATATTTTGCCGGTGACGGCTAGTTGCTCGAATCCTGGTCGGGTGTATTGAGGGAGTTTTTTCCTAAATTGTTTTCCATTATTCCTCCAGGAAAATGTGGGTACACTTCCTATAAAATTCAACTTTCATCATTCCTAATACACTATCGTAACAGGCCTACATATTATGCGTACAACCCAAACAGGTAGTAAGACGCGATGCTAAAAAGATAGTTTTATTATAATTTGTGTGAAACTTGCGTCGCTCGTCCTAAGCTACTTCTGGGCGCACTTGTATAGAGGCTATAATATAATACTTTCTTTAGCACTGGGTTCTACTACCTGTTCAGGTTATACGCATATGTATGTACTAATTACGTTAGTGAGCTAGGGATGAGGAAGTCTAAATTTAGAGGAAGTGTATCCGCATTTTTGAGGAGGAAGAGTGGAAAACAATTTTGGAAAATTCAATTCCCGTAGAACCGATCGGGATTTGAACTCTGATCCCTCTGTTGGTAGTCTAGTATACATTTTTCAATTAAATGTAGATGAAAATTAAAATGATTAGTATCGAGATGCAGTTGACAATAAATGTATTTCTCTAATATATTTGCGGAGCATATTTCCTGTTATTACTTTAATTTTTCCAACAACATTTTGACTGACATCTTTAGAAATTTCAGCTATATGCCGGCCTATCGTATTTCTTGGACAAAATCACTTTTGAATTATTTTATAAGCAGGTATTTAACAATGACCTAACAATCTGTCCTATTTACATTTTTTCCAATAACATGGATCGTGTGTTTTGCGATCATTTCAGCAACTCAAGCCTCATCTGCACAATCTGAAACTTTTTTTTTAGTTACTCCCTCGTGTTGTGATTTTTAAAGACGTTCAAAATAATATGATGATGGTTTTTGGGGCTAATCGGTATCTTTGGTGATTAGATACTGCATTTTGCTTGGAACCGTTGTTTCATTGTTCAGTTTTTCTTGACAAAAGATACAGATAGAAATCTGTTGGTAACAATCTTCATTTCAAACGAAATCGAAAGCTAAATAGCTATCGTTATTACAGTCAAGGAGGCTTTAAACTGAAACTAGCAGATTTATCATGAGAGGGTTTATTAAATTTAAACCTTGGGGAAATTTTCCCGACACACTGGTTGGGAACCACTGGATTCCAAGCTGTAACGTCATCTTTAAATAAACTGTATTGCCGATGACAAAGAGGTCAGGGTTCAAATCCTGATTGGGTATATTGAGGGTGTTTTTTTATGAATAGTTTTCTACACAAATAAGGTCATGTGATATGCAGCTATCACTTTTGGTAGATATTATCAATACCTATGAAATAGCTTTTTTTTGTGTGTAAAATTTTGGTAATGTTGACCGAAGTACAAAAAGTTTGTAGTTTCCGAAAGTTTTTCTCTATGAAAATTGGACTCTAGTAAAACTTGGAACAAAAAGAAAAGCTTTACAAGAACATGTTATGTGAGAACAATAATGTCACACACAACAACTCACGTGTTGGAAGCTACAAGAACATATTATGTGAGAACAATAATGTCACACAACAACTCACGTGTTGGAAGTTACAAGAACATATTATGGGAGAGCAATAATGTCACACACAACAACTCACGTGTTGGAAGTTACAAGAACATATTATGTGAGAACAATAATGTCACACACAAGTCACGTGATGGAAGTTACAAGAGTTCTTCTATCCCTTGCACATAATATGGAGTATTTATCCCCAGACGCACTAAGAGGTTTAATAATATCCCATAGGGACACCTTTCGCTGAACACAACCATTTAGATAACCCGAATAAAAAAGTGTTATTTTTAGGTCTCCTTTTCCCATTAGATTCTCTTCAAGAACCAGTTAAGAAGGAAGCTTAAGCCACGAGGATTTTGTAAATGTTTAATACTTCCCATCTTGTACAACGGCTGTAACGATGTTGCGACCGTCCTTGTGAGCTCCTTTATGAGGCGGTAGAAGGAAGGGAAACAAAGTGTAATTTTTTTCCGGGTGGCCATACCTGGGAATTGGCTCCATAGCCCAGAAACGAAGGGAATTGGATTTTTTTTTATTTCGAGGTTGCTGAGGTGGAATGGAGCGTTGCGGCTGTGTATCGACCTGTGTCAACTCTGAATTTAAGGGGACTGTACGATACAAAACGAGGTTTTTTACAGCAAGGTTCTCTTCGTCTCCACAGTTCTACTCTTCTATTTACTGTATCTAGAGTCAGGTCTACAGTTTAGACTGAAGACGGCAACGCAGAATAGCTCGCATTATTAACTCTAGACGTAGATAATAAGATTCGGTCATCCACAACATTATTGAAGGCTTTTTGGCGCTGTACAGATCGTTGATGCGTCGTGCTTCAGGCGATGACCAACCTAAATCTGAAATAATTTTGTTCGAAGCCTTATTAATTTAAAATTTGAAATACTGTTGTGTGGAACCTCGTAAAGCATGAGTGATTCAAGGGTTCACTCACTAGAAGCTTGGTCCTAAGCGCCAAGCACTTGTGGGAACGTTGATTTTCAAAGCCTTACAACATTATTATTATTATTATTATTATTAAAATGGTTCTATAGCATTATATTACAGCCCAGAACCATCTCTGATCAGATATAATGTTTACACTGCACAATATATTCTGGTTAGTTGTTACGTTACTTTCTTTGATCTTCTGTCTGAAAGTGGCAGAAGAATGAACGATACTAGTAACAACAGTCCATATACAGCCTGTCTCTGTGATGAATGGCGTGAAGGTGTTGCTTGTAGGGTCTGTTGATGTATGAACGATACTAGTAACAACAGTCCATATACAGCCAGTCTCTGTGATGAATGGAAGTGAAGGTGTTGCTTGTAGGGTATGTTGATGTATGAACGATACTAGTTACAACAGTCCATATACAGCCTGTCCCTGTGATGAATGGAGTGAAGGTGTTGCTTGTAGGGTCTGTTGATGTATGAACGATACTAGTAACAACAGTCCATACAAAGCCAGTCCCTGTGATGAATGGAGTGAAGGTGTTGCTTGTAGGGTCTGTTGATGAATGCATTTCGGGGATATTGCCAGACTGGTGTAAAATAGTACCTTCTGTCCCAGTGAGGAAAGCAACAGGAAACCAAAGGGCATCATCATCCATGATTGGAAGTGTCTGACAGCTAGCAGAAGGTTCTTTATTGCAAACATTAGTTAAAAGTAACTATTTGGAAATACTTATTATTTGCTTACTAATGCTTTGTTATCAATAAAAAGTGTTATCAAATAACTCTAGTAATATTTCCCAAAGGATTACTGTATAATTGGCGTTTTCGTATCTTATTGAAAGAACAAAATATATTGATAAAACTATGTTTTTTGTTTTTTTTTCTGTTGTGACAGCAAGAGATTTGTTTAGCACGGCATCTTACTACCCGTTCGGGCTACACGTTAACAAGAGACATGGTAGTACATGAAATAATAAATTAAAAATTATAATAGTCACACTTGTTATGATTGGCCACACAAAAAAAAAATTTAGAAAGCCATACGAAATATTAGTTTAAAAATAAAACTTTTTATATTTTGTAAACAGTGCAAGAACACATCCACCTTGACGATTTGTATTACATCATCAATCGCCCTTGTTTCGACTGTCTCGCCGTCTTAATTTCAAAAGCGGAAACCGCATTTTAGAAGCACTTGTTTGAAAAGCATTTTACCGCTTACACAAAAGAAAACATCCAATTGGTTATTTTCCTAAGTTCGTGTTTCATCTATGTATAAAAAAAAGTTTGTTTGTGCGAATGTTCTGACTACCAAATCAACATATGGTATTGCAGATCATATGGTTTGACTAAAGGATATAGATAACACCTCTCCTACCGCTTATGCTCTATACCTCACTCCTTATTTCCCTCGTACGTCTCTTAAGTGCTGCCTAGGCTTTACAGTTGACGGTGGAACTGTTGAGGATCCAACCGACCCTTGTGTTGAGTACTATTCATACATTCATAAATACATTTCACTTCTATTTTCAACACTCTAAACCCCGGTTACTAATAAGCGGCCACCTTAAATCGAACCTAGGTTTCAACAGCAGTGTTGCAAAGCTCTCTTCAAAATGCACGAGCTTTTATAATACAACCCAGGCGCGGATACAGGGGGGGGGTCAAAGGGTCAGCTGACCCCCCTGTGGTGTTTAGAAAATTAATTTAAAAAATGTATATTTAGAAATAAAATACTAAAAAATTAAATCATACAAGTTTTTATCTTTCCTAGGGATGTGCGAATGTTCTTTTAGTCTCAGGTGAAGCAAAGATTGAAGCATGCCAAGAAAGGTTGAAGCTGAAACCAAATACAGTTTTTTTTATCAAATAACACTATTATTAATTTTTAAATTATCTAATAATACTTCTAAATAAAGAGAAAGTTTAGTAGGGAAAAAACACACTATATTATATTATTTTTATGCTGACATATCTGAGTTTATTCCTGCTTGCGTTATAGGTAGATATAATTCAATATCAAGTTAGTGTTAAAATACTTTTTATTGCTGTTATGTGATTATTATAATTTATTTAAATGGGTAGTAATTAGTGATTTTCAAATATTTTCGTTATTTATAGAGGTTTTATTTTATCTTCAAAACTTCTCAAGATGCTAAGGTGGTTGTCGAAGTGACGACGTCGAATCGAAGGTGACTTAGGCTTCAACTTTGACTTTGACATTTCGAAGATTTGCACACCCCTACTGAATTCCTAGTGCAGGCTGTTCACCTCATACACCTGTCTTCAACACAAGTAGTGGACCGAGTTAAAGAGGGGTGGAGTGTGCTATTTTTAGAAAGACTTACCCCCTTCCAGTGAAAAGTACGCTAATCTGTTTCAAACCAGTCAGAGGTAGCTGGAAATATTTACTTTTAGAATACCGGAACGATTCGTTCGAGTGGCCTTAGACGAGGAACATTTTACGTGTGTGTTTCGTTTTGTTAATGCTTATGTGCAATAAAGTGTAATTTATAAATATTTCAGTCTATTTGTGATTATAATGACCTATGATGGTTTTCTTTACTCTTAGTAAACTGTGAGTGTGGTATTTATGTTTTGTTTTTTATGGTTATTGTGCTACTGCCTATTGTCATTGTGATACTGTGACTGTGATACTTCCTCCTGCTATTCAATTTTGTGTTAAATTATTGTCTTTGCTAGTTATGTGATTTGAATGCAAGTATTGATATTATAATGTCAAAAAGAAAGGGACAGACGGATTTATTTTGTTTTTTCAAGAAAAAAAATCCTGAATCAACAGGAAACGAAACTGTGGATTTAATTGAAAATAGTGCGTCAGTGAACTTAGTTTGTGACTCACCCTCAACCAGTGGATTTAATTCAAATACTAAAATCTCTATAGAAAGTGTAGGACCAGAAAAATTTGATATTGGCAACTTTGTTGGAGCTGAAACTATTTCCGATGACTTAAAATACCACATGCTAGTAGAACCGTGGACTCCACCACTAAGCTACAAGTTCCCTAATGTTGTTCAGTCAGGAGGTATTAGACATTTTCAAAGATCATGGCTGGACAAGTTTGTTTGGTTGACGTACAGTGCTAAGGACAATGGCGCTTATTGTATTGCATGTGTACTTTTTGGATCAAAGGAAGGAGGTAGGAGTAGAATATCTCTCGGAAGCTTTGTACGGACTCCGTTTCTAAACTACAAAAAAGGAAATGAAATGCTTTGCGGACACGCCTCCAATGAATATCATAAAACAGCAATTATAAGATGTTCTGAATTTAAGAATACATTTGAAAACAGGACACAATCAGTTGAAGTCAGACTAAATTGTGAAGTGAAAAAAAGAATTGAAGAAAATCGAGCACGTTTGATACCCATGATAAAGACAGTTATACTATGTGGCCGACAAAACTTTCCCCTAAGAGGTCATCGTGATGATGGAGAGCTTAGCGAAAACGATAGCACAGAAAATGAGGGAAACTTCCGAGCACTTTTAAGATTCCGTATTGATGCCGGTGATAGTGATTTAAAAAATCACATAAAAACAGCACCCAAAAATGCAACGTTTATTAGTAAAACAACTCAGAACGAATTAATTGAAGCTTGTGGAGAAGTTATCCTTAGTAAAATTGTTAAGTCCATTAAAGCAGGGCAATTTTTTTCGGTACTAGCAGATGAAACAACGGATGTTGGAACAGTTGAACAGATGAGTCTTTGTGTTAGATTTCTGGACATAGTTTCACTTAAAATTCGAGAAGAATTCTTAGGTTTTGTGGAAGCGAGAAATCTCAGCGGCGAGGCTCTCACAAACTTACTTCTTGAAAAATTAAACAATTTGGGACTTAAAATTGAAAACCTGCGTGGTCAAGGGTACGATGGAGGGTCTAACATGTCTGGTAAAATCAAAGGTGTGCAAGCTCGTATTAGGGAAAAGCAGCCTCTTGCTATATATATGCACTGTGCTTCTCACAAACTAAATCTGTCCATTTCTAAAGCATGTTCTTTAACAAGTGTAAGGAACGCTATTGCTGTGGTCAGTAACGTAACAAATGAAGTAAGAGAATCCAGTAAACGAACAGATTTAATGAAAGCAAAAATACATGAACAATATCCTGAAGAAACAAAGTGCAAACTCAAAACGCTTTGTGAGACGCGTTGGGTAGAACGACACGATGCATTTTTACAATTCTTACATGTTTTTGATGCAGTTGTATGTTTCCTACAAGTATTTGATGCGGAAGCACCATCATCAAAGTCAGCACTTTTACTCACCTCAGTTCTCAGGTTTGACTTTATTATAACTCTGCATATTGTTTCATTTATCTTCAGTCTAACAGTCACGTTGTCTCGTCAGCTTCAAAACCCTTCGTTAGACCTGAAAAACTGCTATAATATGGTAGCAAATGTTTTAGAGACATTGAAAGATTATCGGAATAACCCTAATAAATATACAGAAGTCTATAATGAATCGGTGAATTTGGCTGTAAAACATGAAATTGACATCACTATACCAAGGACCTTTCGAACACAAACTCATGGGCCAAATGTTGCTGCATATAGTCCTGAGGAATATTATAGACTAAATGTCTACCTGCCATTTGTGGACTATCTTATTTCTGAACTGTCAACTAGATTTTCATCAACTGGACATGATAATATTATCACATTATACGGTTTAATACCAGCATTTGCTAACCAAGACAATGAAATTTTATTACAAGCAGCTCAAACATATGCTAATGACCTTCCTGGGACTCCGTCAGAACTTCGTGGAGAGATTGACTTGTGGCAACAACGCTGGAAACATAAATCTAAGGCAGAGTGTCCATCTAGTGCGGTTGACAGCTTAATGCATGCTTCAGATGGTTTTTACCCAAACATTAAAGTTCTTCTCCACATTTTGTCTGTTCTTCCCGTGACTACTTGCACTAGTGAGAGATCATTTTCTACCCTAAGAAGGTTAAAGACATACTTAAGGTCAAATATGGATGAGGAACGATTAAATGGTTTGGCCATGTTAAATATTCATCGAAGCATAGAAGTTCATCCTGATGAAGTTTTGGAGAAATTTGCTCAAAAGAATAAGAGGAAAATGCAATTAATGCATTTATAAAATATGAGGTACGTTTGAACAATGTTTTGTATAGGTTTTATAGTTATTATTATTATTAATTATTATTATTATTAGTAGTAGTAGTAGTAGTAGCAGTAGTAGTAGTAGTAGTAATTACTGTTGCTTTAAAAAGATACTTGCTATTGACATTATATAATTTTAATTTTTGTGGATTTCTAGAGTTATTTAGGTGACTACGCTGAGAAATTGATCAGACAAAAAAAACTATCACATTGCTATAATGCATTTTCAAACGTTCTAAAATATTCTTATTTTACTTAAATAATAAGCTTACATTATTAGTAATTATGTTATTTATAATTAGCTTGACCCCCCTATGAAAATTTTCTGGATCCGCGCCTGATACAACCTATACTCCTAAAAAACATTAGAAGCACATGAATCAGAAATGATCATACTAAGCTATCAGTAACTAATAAACATTTCCTTCCTTATTACCAGTTACATAAATAATAATTTCTGGCTATAGCGCTTCGATGAATTTATAAAGTATGGAGCATTTTTTCTAGCACCTCAGCTTACCACCTGTTCAGGTTATTTGCATACTAATTACGCTAGTGATTTAGAGATAATTAAGGTTGAATTTAGAGGAACTATATTCGCTTTTGTGTGGAGGAAGAGTTGAAAACTATTTTGTAAAAACCACTCTCAGTACACCCAACTGGGATTCGAACCCTGATATCACTGTTATCAGCAGTATAGTCCAACACGAGAGTGATGCCTTAGACCATGTATCCACCAAAACACGTTAAATATTTTATTGAAACACAAAGTAAAATCTGTACCTTTGGAATATGTTTTCCCCACCTCTGCCATGTAAAATTTAAAGTATAATAGGTTAAAAATGTGATGGATTAAAATTTTGCCACATTATCACCAACGATAATAGTTTTTGTCTTGAGACTATTTGCTCGTGAAAATATCTACTTTTTAGAACATTCCTGAGGGGCCTTATTTTTTTAAAAAGAAACGAAATTCCTTCCTTCTTTAGTTGTGATGGAACGCCTTCAAAGTTTCTCATGAATTCTGTCAAATTTTTCCCTTGACGCCGGATTTTAATCTGTCTAAAAAGATAAAGAAAATTCATTTTTTTCATTGAAGTAATTATAAGTTGATGAAAGTTTTGAAGAAGGTATATAGGCCAACAATAGACTTAATTTAAATTAATAGTGTTTTTTAAATTTGCAGTAAATTCCCCCTTTTTTTGTCAAACACCGCTTTTATACACAATGTTTGAAGATTGTAAACTGACGATGAAATTGGTAGACGAATTTAAATAAGAAAACGCTACACAGTATACTGTTGGGGAATCAAAATGGTGTGTTCGTCTCCAAATTAAAAGTATGGTCGTATCGCCATATAAATACCCTTAGGATACACAAAGAAAGTAAGGTTAAATTGCTTAACTACTTTACAGCTGTCTAAATTGAAATCATCTGTCCAAAGGGGTGGTGGAAGAAGACACATTTTGGCGTATGAATATATTAAATTGATTTGATAACTTTTTTTAAAGTCTACTGGAGTTCCAACTACAAACCATTTCTACAAACTAGAATTGAGTGTTAATATAATTAATAGCTTGACTGCTGAAAAAGCTTGATATCAGGTTTAATGTTAGGGGTTAACTTCGCTATTTACTCCGGAAGAGCACATTCTTAGGGCAGTAGGTCGAAATTGAGCTATTCCACTGTGTAGTCTTGAACCATACGTGCAAATAAGTTTGTTGCTTTCAGACCACCGCAGGAGGTAGAATCAGATACTCGCGACCACATAACAGCATAGCTGCTCTCCCTGGATACCTGATGAGGTGGTTTTCGTTCCCCCTCCTCTCCCCTCCCGTCACATTAAACAGATGATATTCTGCACCAACCTTCCTTATCGGTGAAATAAAAGGTAGCCTATATCCCAGGAGGTGGAGGGTGCAGATAGTGGTCCAGGAATGAGAATGCGGCGCGGCCGAGATCCGCAGGGCATCTCCGTGAGATCTAAATTACCCTTGTGGGGATCCCCTGATATGATAAAACTCTCTGAGGGGTGTCTTGAAGACGTAACACCGGCAGGGAGGAATGATTGCCGTCATTAAGCGAGAGGAGGTTTTGTCTTTTCGGGCGGGAAGTCTGAGTCGACCACAACACTACTTCAAGGAGACGAGATAACGCTGGAACACGTGAGAGGACCTTAACTCCGTCTACATGGGCTGTTGGATGAACGGTAGCTTCAGCCAAGCTTTCCCTTCGGGACGTCGCAAATGAAGCGAAACTTTCTTTTATATATATATCTCATCTTAATTTTAAATCCTTAATACAAATCTTTGGAAACACATACATACGTATTAATGTTATATACCTTTTTCTCATATATAGAAAGTATTGTGATTGTGAAAATGTTTTACCTCAAGATTATGTATGTATGTCTGTATGTCCCTTCGCTACAGTTGAAAAAGTTTTATGGATTTCTTTCAAATTTGATTTTTAGATGATTTATAATATTACCTTGTATTTTTATATATTTTGATTCAATCTCTCAAATTAAGGGCAGTTTAATGATGAGATGATTGATTTAGGAAAATTCAACATTTTTCGAAAATAGTTCTACTGATTTATTTTTCCTGGGAAAAATTCCTTTTTGATATTAGCTTACTTACTGTTTACTGATATTTGAAAATTTTAAATATTTTAAAAATTGTTCTAGTGATTTGATTGAAAACTGGCATTTGAGGATTTTTGTACTTGGTAAATATTGTGTTTTGTTTATTTTTCTAAAATAAGTTATTTAAAGGTGATTCATTAGTAACAAATATGATAAAACTTGAAATTTTTCAAAAATATCCTCTCCGATTTAGTTTAAAATGTTTTCTAGGAATTGTTTTAGATGCTAAATAAGAATTAATTTTTATTTTTACAAGCATAAATAGCTTTAGGCCAGTTTACTGATGACTGCCTTAGGGAAATTAGCTTCTAGTAAATAACATACTAACTCTTTTTTTTTTGTCTCTTATTTCTATTCGAAAAATTTTATTATTCCTCAGATATCGAATCTTCTTCAGAATTCGAGGGATATGAAGATTAGGAATTTTCGTATCTAAAACTTTGGGAACATATTTTAGATCAGTTTACTGGCTTTACTATTTTTATTTAGCACCACGTCCTACTGCCTGTTCAGGCTATACACTTATCTACTAATCACACTAATGTTTTTAGGGATGAGAAAGTTTACATTTAGAGAACGTGTATCCGCATTTGCGTGGAGAGAGAGAGAGAGAGAGAGAGTGGAAAACAACTGTGGAGAATTCACCCTCACTACACCCGACCAAGATTTGAACCTTGATCTCCCCGTCATAAGCAGTCTAGTATAGTGAGAGAGTATCGCCTCAGACCATGCGGTCACCAAAGCTGTTGGCTTCACTATTGAACTTCTAAAAGTTTGATGTTTAATATTCCACCTTGCCGTACTCGAAGTTTTACTATTTGTTAAAAAGTATTTATAAGACATTATTTTTCAAATTATTTAGATACGTACCTTACTGAAGCTGATCCAGTTTAACAGGTAGACGTTTCTTGTCAAAACTATATAAATATATTTTTTGTATTAATTTTTGTTGAGCTTTTGTGATTCTTTTACTAAGAGCCAACTTAGTATATATATATATATATATATATATATATATATATATATATATATATAT
>CABFWO010002614.1:27933-43800 GCA_902155825.1 Timema genevievae
CCCCCCTCCCCCCACCTCCTCCTTATAAGAAAATATTGAACCTTCTCCCCTTGAAACCGCTACGTAATTTAAGAACGGGCCACTAACCTAGGCTGGGTGTACACCAGCGTACTTTACTCTGAATTGGTAGAACGAGGTTCGATCCTCGGTAGAGCGCATGAAAGATGTCCACCACCCGGCCCCCCAAACACGCACATTGTGGTTTCCCATCTCTCAACGTAAACTATTATGCATTTCCCTTCCTGCTTCCTTGGAGATCAGAAAGATAAGCTTTTATTGAAGCGTAACAACATTGTATCTGTGTTATAAAATAATTTTGTTTATATGCAGGCTTATCACATAATATCTGAACGTGCACGCTATTGCTCGGTCAGTAAGTTGTTGACATGTCACCTACTTTCAAGGAATGTACAACTCAGAATATACTAAACAATAATGTTACAGCTTGTTATTTACATGACGAACACAAATTTAGGTTGTTCGAAAACAAGGTGCTTAGGAAGATATTTGGTACAAAAAGAAATGAGAATACTGTGGAGTAGAGGAGGTTACATAATGATGAGTTGCATACCCTGTAATCATCACAAGAAATTGCTAGGTTAGTCAAGTCTCGTAGATTACGGTGGGCAGGACATGCAGCGCGAATGGGAGATTATAGAACCTTGTTCAGGGTATTGATTGGTAAACCCAATGGGAATTGACCATTTGGAAGATCTAAATGCAGATTGGAGGATAACATTAGAATGGTCCTGTAAGAGGTACGGTGTAGTGAGGTGGACTGGATAGAACTAGCCTAAGGGTACGGACACGTACAACGCTGGTTACCAGCGCTGTGTGTTAGTAAATGTCCCCATTGTTTCACGTGATTTTGTCGGCACACAAAGAAAGCGTGTCTGAGCTTGTCGGCGCTTACCGTGAGCAAATATACCACCAAATAAGAATGTTTGAAACATCTATTTTCGGCGCTCATTAAGCTTTCGGACGACCTCAAGTTCAGATGTTTTTGTTCTCTTTCCTAGTTTTGGTTGTGTAGTGCCACAATTTTTACTCCTTTATAAAAAAAATATATATTGAACTCTAATTCACGCTTCTACTAAAAAAAAAGTTTTAAAAAACTGCCAAAAAACTGACATCTGTAAAAATGTATTTCAAATAAAAATTCTTACCTCAAACAAATGAGACTAGTCGTTCTTCTGGGTGGATTGGTTGCTGATGCCAGTTTCCCCAATTTCATGTCAACGGTTCTTCTTTCATGTTGATAATGTAATAAAAAGTTCTTATCTACATCCTCACGTAGTTTTAAAAAAAAAAGTTTCTTGTCCATTTCTAACTGTGGGAAAAGGTGGTGGTATTCTCCAAATCTTCGCCGCCCACGATTGATTTTCACACACTCCTACTCTTTTTCTACACAGAATTTTAATTTATGTATTTTCAACCAAAATCAGTTCACTATCACTTGAAGACATATTTCTTCATGGTAATCTATCTGCAAACTGCACTTGTTTCCAGCTTTCTACGTATCTTTACCCTAAGATAGGTGGTGTGCTTTTGTAAGTGTGGCATAGAGAGTAAGTATCAATTTTCTTATAAGTTTCTTTCTTAGAGCTAAGAGCTCCCGTATCTCGCAAAAAAAAAAGAGTTAATATTGTGTATTAATTTCTATAAAGAAAATTTTATCATTAACTGTAGTTTTTCTAAATGATTCTTGGCAAGACCCTACGATATGCAGTTTATCCTCCACGGACTCAATATTTGTGTGGTGGTGAAAAATGACCCTGATTGTATGATTGTCTATCTCTAAAAATCTATATCTACTAGGAACGTGATTTTCTCTCTTCAAGTCGTGTGACTCCCGCTTCGATCTAAGCAGGTGATTTATGTGTGATGAGCTAGCAGTGTAACTGTGGGATTTGTCACGTCGCTCAATCACGCAGATCTCTCACCGCCCAGCATCAGCAAGTTGTCTGGTATGACGATGAGGGAGGCCCACAACTTGCGAGACAACCTATTTATTATCTCCCTATCAGGACCAGTTTGACTGATTCTGCCAGATCAACGTGTCTCATTGATCCTTGGTGCACGAAAAGACCATCGTACTTTTTGTCCTGAAGCTGATGCGGGGTTTGAGATGCCTTTTAATCTTTTATGGCTCAGGCGGGAGGAATTTGTGTCGCTCGTAAAGATCACACATGGATGGAAAAGAACAAAACGACTTTAAGTGTATTTTTTTCGAGAGGAACGTTACTTCATATCGAGGCCAAGGGCCAGTTTCATAGTCGGGCTTAGTACGCCTTTAGTGCAGTGCTACACTAAATACAAGATGACACCTACCTAGCCCAGAATGGAATAGGCCAACTAGTTTCAGTTCCCTATGGCCCATTCCATCAGGGTTTAAATAGGGTCGTCTTATGTTTGTTTTTGAGCCGCACTCGAGGCGTACTAAGTCTGACTATGAATCTGGCCCTTAAATCAATGTAATCGATTGTATAGTATAACCTTAATAGCCCGTCTCACTCCACGGATAGTAGCTAACTTAGGTAAAAAATCTCGAGCCAAGTGTCGCATAGTGGTGCGTTTTTCTGCATTTTATCTTAGAGTACAGTGGAATTCGAACTATTGAAACTCTTTAACCGTATTTTTAAAATGAAAAATGAATATATTTAAACCTGCTTCAGTGGCCGCATGGTCTAAGGCGTCACTCTCGCGATAGACTAGATTGCCAATGATGGACAGATTGAGGTTAGAATCTTTCGAGTGTAGGTTACTATGGGTGGTTATTCCAAACTGATTTTACACTCTCCCTCCACGCCTATGCGGGTACACTTCCCATGAATATAGGCTCCCTAATCCCTAAAACCATAAGAGTACAACCCAAACGGGGAGTAAAACGGTGTTAAAAAATATTATTATTATCAGTGTCTTACTAGCCGTTCAGATATACGCATATTTTATAATTATATTCTAATAGTGCTGGGATTAGTAAGGAAGAATTTTAGAGGTAAATCACCCGCATTTGCGTGGAAAGAGAGTGGGAAATCATTTAGGGGAATAAAACCACAGTAGGCCCGATTGGGACTCGAACCCCGATCTCCCCGTCTTCAACAGGCAAGTCTAGCATGAGAATGACGCCTTAGATCAGGGATCTCCAAACTACGGCCCGCGGGCCACATCCGGCCCGCCACAAGATTATATCCGGCCCTTTCCAAGATTTTATCAAAAACAAATTAATTGTTTCTCTTCGTTATTTATTAACCACGAACTTTATTTGACATGTCCAGTTCCTGTCCGCACGCGTGCTTCCCCCCATGACACCAAGTCAGAGTGCTCCCCCCATGACACCAAGCCAGAGGGCTGTCGGAATTGCAAACCCTTATTTTCAGTCACAGGAACCATTCCTTATACCGACAGCAGAATGGCTTGACTGTGACGATTTACTAGGTAGTTCCAAGTCTCCCGGCAGAGGGTTATAAAAGGAAAGTCCCAAAAGATGTTACCTAATTTTGAAAAATAAGTAATTATATTGACTAATTACTATAAATATAATTTATTATATATAAATTGATTCATTTTTCACAGAAACGAATCAACCTCGATCACTTTTATCAAACACTGACCTGCTTTGGAAAGTGGAATTTTTTACAGACATAACCGGCCAAATGACTTGAATCTAAATTCTAATGCTGAAACAAATTTTATTTGTGATCTATTCGCGCATGTCAAGGCATCCAGGGCAAAAATAATGTTACTTGAAAAACAGGTGATCGTTACTTTGGCCCGAAAAAATGTGTAAAATATATTATGTGGCCCACATAACAAAAAGTTTGGAGACCCCTGCCTTAGACCATTCGGCCATTGAAGCGGGTACCTAGTTAATTCCTGGTTGAGTTAGCTACAAGGTTAGTGTAAGCAACTCTGACTTGGAAGGCTGGGGTGTCACTCTAGTCTGGACTCTCTACAATAGCAACGTGATAGAACAATTGCAAAATGTATAAACATATTTTTTGCATTGATTTTTTTTTATTTATTGATGTTATTTTATAGGTATTGATAATATTGATTAAATATGACAGCTGCAGCTAACATGACTTGACGTATTAATATTGGAAAGTAGTTTTAGTAAGTTTTGTTACTGTCAGATAAGGTTCTTCCTGGTGAGTTCTTACTATAAGTTACATTGTTTGGTTTTAAATCCTTTCTATATGCTCATGCTGATGCATTTCATTATAATTCCCCCCGTTCCCTTAGTTTAGAACGTTGTTAAGTCGCTGAAAGTACTAGATATTATTATTACACAAACTATCGCATGTTTTATTAATGAAACTATGACTAGAATATCCGCTTGCTGGTGACATGACATGAATCAATTTGTAAAGGTTTTTATTGGAGCACATGAGCCTCTGTCACAGATGTCATTCCAAGCGCCCCAGTTCCGTACAAAGGGTCTAGGTGTGTGTGTGTGTGTGTGTGTTGCTCCGAACAGCAATCAAACCTCCCCCCTCTCTCTCCCTCTCTTTCAAAACAAAGTTTGCAGATCAACAGTTTCCGTCCATTAGTGCATCTCTTGAATACCAACTAGGTCAAGTGGCTCGCTGACTGGTAGACATTGCATTCATCACGGATGCTTCTTTTTACTCCTAGATGATGCTTCTTTAAAGAGTGCTGTGTTTTTTATTATTTTTTTTTACCAATTAACTTTCAATATTATTTTTTCTTAGCACCGCGTCTTACTAGTGATGTCACTGTCGTCCTTCCTCACTAAATAGACCGGATACGAAATGGAGTCTCAAAGCATGATACCATTTCTTTAGCCCTTTCTTCCCAGAAATACACCATGTTATGTAGTGATACTTTGATCTTAGAACTTAATTCTGTTATTTAGTGACACTTTGATCTCAGAGCTACAGCTATGTAGAGTGACACTTTGATCTCAGAACTTCATTCTGTTATGTAGTGACACTTTGATCTCAGAACTTCATTCTGTTATGTAGTGATACTTTGATCTTAGAACTTAGTTCTGTTATTTAGTGACACTTTGAGCTCAGAACTTCATTCTGTTATGTAGTGACACTTTGATCTCAGAACTACATTCTGTTATGTAGTGACACTTTGATCTAAGAACTTCATTCTGTTAAGAAGTGATACTTTGATCTTAGAGTCACACTCTTATGCATAGTGATAGTTTGATCTCATAGTTACATGTTAACAATAAAATTCCACTGGAGTCATTTCATAGTTCATATCCAGCCAGACCCGTTGTTGATCCACTCTAGCGAACTCTTGTGAAGGAATGTTCGTGTTTATAGAAGCCTGCCAGGAACCCCTTGAAAGTAGCGCTTTTAACAGTTACATTAAACCCACACGCACATTATCCCCTCGTTCCCACATCACGTTTATTGATCTCATACTTCACGTCATGTCAAGTTTGGCTGCCACCAACGCTCGGGAGTCAACTCAACAGATCGAACCTAACTTGAAACTTTCTTTCTTGTTCTGCTCACATCATCAAGTCGGGAAACACAATTCATGGAGATCATTTCTTGTTTTTATCTTGGATCACAATACAATTAAACTGAATAAAAGCCTTCGTCATATTTTTGGGGTTTTTTCGCCAAAATTCCTTTTTTTATTCAAATAGATAAATGTATTTATAAAAATGAACGGTAATAATTTTGACAAACACTTCTTTTAAGTATTCTTAAAGTCGTAGTCTAATGAAATTAGAACCGCCACAGTAGCTTAATGGTTGGTCTTTCTAAGCCGTCACGCTCGTGTTAAGACTGGTTTGGTGGTGACGGGGAGGTCGGGGTTTGAATACCCGTCGTGTACTTTGAGAGTATATTTTTCATTTATGATTTTCCAATCTCCCCCTATGTAAATAAGGATACATTTCCTTCCAAAACTATTCCTTTACTTATCTCTACCATGTTAATGTAGTTAAACGCGGATAGCTTAGTAGGATGCAGTGCACAACAAAAAGTGTAACGAAGTTAACTTCACTGATTAGACCCAGGGAGTGTGACCATGTGTGTGGACATATGGTGCTCAGACCCAGGGAGTGTGACCATGTGTGTGAACATATGCTGCTCAGACCCAGGGAGTGTGACCTTGTGTGTAAACATATGCTGCTCAGACCCAGGGAGTGTAACCATGTGTGTAAACATATGCTGCTCAGACCCAGGGAGTGTGACCATGTGTGTGGACATATGCTGCTCAGACCCAGGGAGTGTGACCATGTGTGTAAACATATGCTGCTCAGACCCAGGAAGTATAATCATGTGTGTGGACCTCACGTCAAGTTGGGTCTATTAGCGAAATGTAATGTGTAAGCCTATAAACGAATCCACAGCTGGTATGCTACTCGTCCAATCGTGTTATAAACAGCAGATGCCGCGCGGGTGGACTCGGTCCCGTGCGCCGCAGGTTTTAACCTTCGACCACCCCTTACCCTCCACTCTTGATGAGCGGGGCTAATTGGAAGGCGGAGGCTCCGGGCGGATAAATTCGTTAACGAGTTTAACTCGGTTCGCTATGTTATTGGCAACTCCGGCGCGCTCTGCGAGATATCAGGCAGGGGCTTAGCTTAGTAGTTGAGGGAATTCACCTCTTGGTGTTGTTGACCCCACACTCCCATTCTAGCGTGGACTCACATTTTCATCGACATGTTTGTTTGGTGAAGGACGCTGCGAGCTCTGCCATCCTCACGTTCCAAATGTAAACTGTTCGCCGCATGTAAAGCGAGTTCCTTAACGTCGAGAAACTCTCTAAAATATATATTTATAGATTTTCCATCACCGCGTATTACTACCCGTCCAGGTTATACACATATATAGTAATTACTATAGGGAGAAATAGATGAGGAAAGAAACATTTTAGAGGTAATATACCTGCATTTGCGTGGAAGGAGAGAGGAAAATCATTTAAGTAAAATCGTGTTCAGTATAGACTATCGGGATTTGAAACCTGATCTCCCCGTCTTCAGTAGACCAGTCTTACACGAGAAGGACGCCTAAGACCATTCGGCCACTGAAGCGAGTCTATCCTAAATAGTTTTCCGGAATTAATTTTTTCTAGTTTTTGTTTAAAAAACTTATTTTAGTTACTTTCAATCTTATTATTTTATATTGTTACTTTTTGAGTGTCTAAAGATTTGTTTAACGTACTCCTCGTCTAGGCTGTCTCCATATTGTTCCACTAATATTTTTTTAAATGTATTTAACGTGCACTTTCTGAACCAACTTTTATAGCGCATGACTTACAAACTAACTTGAATATAAAACACACAACACCCTGTCCTCGGTCATTAACTCATCACTTTGAAAGGGGGAACGTACATTTCACTAATGATAAATAATTTGACTAAGTTTGGCATCGAACCCGGGATCCTGAGTGCTATATGCAGACACACTACCAACTGAGCTAAAAATGCATACGTCTCTTTTATAGAATAGGGATGAGAAAGTTAAAATTTTAAGGTAAAATACCCACGATTTTGAGGAGATAAAGTCGAAATGATCTTAGGAAAAAACACCAAAGTACGCCCAATTGGGATTCGACCCGATACCGATAAACCATACAAGACGAGACTGACTGGTCAACCTCGGTGGTATTGGGATAAAGTGCTCGTGGGTTCAAACACAGCCAGGGTCGAGGGGTTTTTCTTGAGCGATAAAACCTCGTAGCACAACTTCCTTCGGAGGGGAAGTAAAGCCGTTGGTCCCATGTCGATTGTGGCATTTTAAAAAAACTGGAAGGTATTTTAAAATACTTTTCCTGGCAAAATTGGTAGTACCTTTTGCTCTCTCTCATAGAAATTCTCATGTGTTGGTATAATCAGTCGGTTCAGAAAGTAAACTTTAAATACCTATAATAATAATAATAATAATAATAATAATAATAATAATAATAATAATAATAATAATAATAATAATAATAATAAAATAATAATAAAATTAATAATAATACGTTTTTGTTCATGGTCTCACATGTGCAATTAAAATTAATTTTGAACCTCAATAAAAGTAATTGCTATCAAAAATAAAAGGATATATTTTTTATAAGATAAAGAAATGGAGTATTTTAACGGCAAAAACTGTACTTATAATCATCATACATTTAGGCTCTTTGAAATGTTGAACATTTTTAGTATAGCTTTAACGAATAAGATCAGTTAATATATTATATTTTAAATAAGATTAAAACAATAGTTTGAAAATAAAGTTCCGTTAGTAATAATATAACGCGTGAAGAAAACGGAGACATTGCTCTTCAATTTAAACGGTCAAACATGGCGACGCTGCGCACCCCTTCTTCCCCGCTGGACATCAAACACTTGGGTGGGGGGGGGGGGTTACAGGAAGTCTCGTCTCCTTCCTGCTCCAAACACTTCTTCTATTCAATATTGCATTGTAAAGTAAGTCTGACTTTATTATACGTAGGAACTCACAGAACAATTTTTATCAAAAACATTTTTCATATATTTTGATTTAGAAGAAAAAACTTAGTGGGTGAAATATGATTAGGATTACTCAGCAAATTATTTTACTGTACATTTTAGAGACATTCATTTAATGTAAACAACATGTTTCTACTAATTTTGAGTTGTTTATGAATAATAAGACAACATTTCGTCTTATTAAAATAACTTGTTTGTATCTTGTGATGATTACATTATTTGTTTAGAACCATTAATCTTCTCTAGTGAAAGATCGTTCCAAAAAAAAAAATGACTGTGACCTCATTGAAAACTTTAAAGCTTAGACTTTTATTAATGGACGCATCCTCTGCACAATTTTTGGCACAATCTCAAATTGTGTTTGTGAAATTAATAATTTTATTAAAATGTGATCAATATTTGGTACCGTTGGTACTCGAGAGGACGCGAACTTAACACTATTAGCTTAAAATGGAACTAAATTAAAAATAGTTTTGTTTATTTATTTAACTTTCTAATGTTTCAAATAAAACTTATTTCAGGTCAAGTTGCAATTAATACTTGAGGAGAGGTGGATTACAATACAATTATTTTTTTAGATACATTTTTTAAAACATTAGGTTTTTTAGAAAGATTTAATAGTAAATTTAATTCATATATTATATTGATTTTGTTCTAAACAATGAACTCATCGCCCGTCGCTCTGTTAAAAGTGAAATAAGTCTTAACAAAGCAGGTTGGAGTATTAGCTCGTGAATAATCAATATTATTCTAGGTACCAAGTTATTTATTTTGACAAAGAACAAAGTTTTCATCGGGAATAGTTTTTGATTAGGATTGTTAAATGTGCACTTTATGAGAATATGATATATCTTAACTTAAAATTTACAAATTAATCTCGTTTTAGAATAGACACAACACCCAGTTACTCAATAATAAATTCATGACTGTCAAGGGTGAAACTGCAAATTAACTAATGATACACTTTTCAGCCTTACCAGGAATCGAACCTTTAGACCCTTAACACACTAGTCAGATGCGCTAACTACATAGTTACCCTGTATGTAGCATTCTTATTATGTTTATTTATTCTATAAATCTTCTTAATTAATATATTTCCCTCCCTCTCTCTTTTTTTTCTAAATAATATTTCCTTTCTTTCACCTCTCATTATATTATTATTTTTATCCTTATTTCCTTACTATTCTCTTTAGATTTCTTTCCTTTACCTCATTATTTCTTCACTATGACCGTTTCATCGTTTCGTAGTGCACGCATTCTCTTTCTTGACTTTCTTATTTTTTAACCATTTACCCAGGTAAGGAAGCACAGCTCTTAACCTTGAGTAATTGACTTTTCTGGTCAACGCTGATTTGTTCATCCAATGAGCAAACCTCAGCCTTTTCATTGGGAAGGATCATATTCTCCCATGCCGCCACTTGCCAATATCAATCACAGCTTTGGGATATATTCTTCTATGAAAGGAAATAAACACTCCAGATAAATTTTTAAACAAGGTTAACTTTTTGTTATTTTTGTCTCTTCTGCAACTACAGTCCAATTTCCTTAATAAAGGTATTTTAGAAAACGCAAACCTTTTTTGCTGTCAACTTTGATAATACTACATGATAAATAGTATATTTGTATTGCTATTTTATTGCTAATAAGTGAACGCTACACATCGATGAGTTTACGTGATAGTATATCTAGTAACTTTTCTTTTCTATGTAAATTGGAGTTAAATAATTTAATTGGCAAAAATAGCTCGATAATTTTTAAAAGATCATTATAGTTTAAAGGTTAACATATACACTTTGACTGATGGTCAAGCACTTACTATCTGTGTAGATTGACATTTTTTGTTTAAATGAGTGCAGGATGTTTTTTATTGCAAGATAAATATCACTATTGCCAAAATAATTTCGATTTTCAATAATTTCAATTTGCAAATTTTTCATTCCATTTCTTGAGGTTTGTAAAGTATTTATTATTTAATACTGCAGTTATGTTTGGTCTTCTCCCTTCTAATTAATTTTTTTCCACCGCGTCTTAATACTCGTTCGGGCTACACGCGAGTAAGGTGAGGAAGGTTGAATTTAAAGGAAGGTTGCCCACATTTACGTGGGGACAGAATTGAAAATAATTTAGGAAAACCCCCCTCACCACACTCAAACAGGATTCGAACCCCGATATTTTCTCCAGTGGCAGTCCATTCTATTGCAAGAATGATGCCTTAAGACCATGCGACCACCGAAGTGGGTATCTCTTGAATATGACTGTACAAAAGAGTTACTGTATACACATTTTGAATTGGAAACGCGGTTCTCATTTCTTATATTGAACACGCCATCTTTCTATATTAAAACCAAATGTGTCCGTTTTAGTTTAACAAGAGCAATTATTTTAAAAGGTTTTTTCTTCTTTTGAAAAAAAAGCTACACAAAACAATCTTCCAGGAAACTCGAGCGATGTTTTCTCTTGTTAGGGAGGACTGGGTCTCTCTTATCTCATTGAAATATTATGTAAATGCGTGATGTAAGCATATTCACACTCTCGTACTTTAGTAGACTAGCGCTGCGGGGGGTTGGGTTGGACTTCAGATGTACGTCGCCGGTTTATTGAGGAGCTTAGCAACGTTTGAAGGCCACAGTACAGTCAAAGTTTCATTACTAACGACCTTTTAGAAAATACAAACATATTTTTACGGTCAACATTGATAATATTTTAGTATATTATTATGTTATTTTATAGCTATTGATAGTATCTCTCGTTGATATTGGTGGTCTTGGGGTAAAGTGATCGCCTCATGAGCCGATTTTCGTGGGTTCAAACCCAGCTGGATCGACGGAGTTTTCTTTAGCGATAAAAATCCGTAGCGCAACTTCCTTTGGAGGGAAAATAAAGCCGTCAGGCACTTGTTGATTGTGGCATGTAAAAGAACCCTTGAAAATATGTGAAAATCCCATTCCCGGCAAAAATTAGTAGTTTCTTTCGTTCTCGCTCATAGAAATTCTCGTGTGCTGATATAATCAGTCGGTTCAGAAAGTACACTTTCAAATAAATGGAAAATATATATAATATATATCAAAATTTAATGCTTCAGATAACATGACTTAACGTATATGTGAAAATAGATATAGTTACGTTTTCTAACTACCAAATGCGTTCATTCGCGAGAAAATTAACGAGTGCGTTTTTGATACAGAAGTCAAATAATTAATATTAATTAAATTAATAGCATGAAAAATAAATTGTGCTTTGTTTATTTCTTTAAACCTTTCTTTTTTCCCAGATGTACTTAATGGACAGTTTACGAATTAAAAGTAGTGTTATGTGACAACAAAAACTTTATCTTTGACTTAGGCTTCGCATTTAAAATGGGACCTCCGCATATCCCATTAATGATAATTCTTAAGAATGATTCTATCATTCCTCTAAATTTAATATAAATTCAAGAACCATGATTTAGTCTCACTTCTGAAGTGTTAGTCAATTTATTTCTTAAGAGTGATTCTATCATTCCTCTAAATTTAATATAAATTCAAGAACTGTGATTTAGTCTCACTTCTAAAGTGTTTATTTTTGAACACATACCCTCATTCTTAGCCATTGGATATTTGTGGGTTAGGACTTTGTGATGATCGCCTACTTTCTTAAGTCATATATATATATATATAATTGAAGAAAGTAGGTGATTTTTAAACACATACCCTCATTCTAATCCATTGGCTATTTGTGGGTTAGGACTTTTTTATAATCGTCTACTTTCTTAAATTATATATAGGGTGTATGGAAACTCATAGCCCCAACTGCACATATAGTTTGTTTGAACTAAAAGTAATACAAAACCCTTATACACTTACATCCGGAAAACTATGCTAATAACATTAAATTGTGTCCAAAGTGTCTGCGTACAGCGCCGGGAGAGCACAGATATTCAAGCATGCGTGTACAACAGGTTGCATAGGAGCTAGGTGCGTTGCACTGCACTCCTTGACGACATCTTGGAGCATGGCAGTAGAACATACCACAGTTAATAGTAAACAATACACCAGTCCATCTATAAATGTGAATACGTTCTGAGGATCATCATTAACGGTCCTACATAACAGAAAGGGCTTGCCATTATTACATGTGCAGTGCCATACGCCTAACTCCTATGCAACTTGTTGTACACGCATGCTTGAACAACTTTGCTTTCCCGGCGCTGTACGCTGAAACTTTGAATACAATTTAATGATATTAGCATTGGTTTCCGGATGTAAGTGTACAGGGATTTTGTATTACTTTTGGTTCAAACAAACTATATGTGGAGTTTGGGATATGAGTTTCCGAACATCCTGTATATATGTTGTCTTCACAAATCATGTTTGCAACCTTGACGCGTTTGTGGATGTGACCTTAATCGAGTTTTATGAAGCCTACAAGACTTTATCTTTAATTCCATTACTGATATTTTACTTGCGCGATAAATGGCCAGACCAAATTGAAAATAGAAAATTGTATCATCCGCTCATATCGTTGCGGAATGGAACCAGCCTGCCCCAGTAACAATCACGACCCTTGTGTATGGCGTCTCTTTGGCCCTTCAGGGCTAAAGGGTTGTTGCGGACTCCTTTACGATTGTAGGCACTCGAGCAACAACGACTCAACAGCCAAATTCATCGAGACTGGCTCGTGTCGTGTTCCATCCCTTGGTGGTAGGTATCGGCATGGACCAAGAGGATGTTAGTACTGAGGTGCAACATAGACGGTGAGGTTGATCTTCACTAGCCGCATTAGAAATTACTTCTTCGACCCCCACCTCCATCCATCACAGATGAATACTGATACATTTCTTTCTCAAATCCGCATTGGTTGTCACAGGGGTCTAAGAGGAGTCACTCACGCAAAATAATAAATTGCCGGGAAAGGGGAGGTTGGAGTTCGAATCCCTGTTGGGTGTACTAAAGCTGGTTTTATCTAAATAGTTTTCCCACGCAAGTGCTGGTAAATATCCTTAACCTAATTTATGTAATTCAAGGCGGATAGCCTAGGCCAGGAGTCAGTTTATTTCTTCCTCGGAGTGTTTGCTGCATCATGTGTAATAATAGTGTTTGTTGTTGCCGCCGCTAGGTGATACAGCAGCTGTGTCTTGTTCGAGAAGGGAACCGGGCTGGTCAGAAATTCAATGTAGGTGGTAAAATACATGATAAAGTGTACAATTCATTTAAAAATAATCAACTAACAAATATTAATTAACGAGAACTAACCTGATTCGGTGGTTGCATAGTCTAAGGCGCTACTCTCTCAGTAGACTAGACTGCTGACTACAGGGGGATCGAGGTTTGAGTCTCGGTTGGGTATGCGGAGGATGGTTTTAAAAGATAGTTTTCCACACAAATGCGAGTACACTTCGTCTAAATATAGCCTTAATAATCTTTAAAAACATCAGCGTTATTAGTGCATAAGCATATAACCTGAACGGTTAGTAAGGTGCGGTACTAAAAAACTAAGCATTAGCACTAGAATGAACACAGAAATATTACACCAAAGTAATAATAAAATACGTATAGCTTAAATACATTCATGGATAATGGGCGTCTTCCCATTTACCGACACGACACCGACACCGACACCGACACCAGCACGACACCGACACCAGTGGTCACGAAATCTTAGGTTAACTTATGGAATGCTTTCACACTCACCGACATGTCGTCGCCCCAGTAGAGCCGGCGACAGTTTGCCACACAGCCTTATGTTTGCTACGTGTGCATACACATTTTGTTGTGAACTAGGCATATATGTATTATTAATAAAATAGTATGGCCAATTTTAAGTATGATGAGGTAACTTTGATAGATCTGTTATATGCCCTCTAAATATTTTACTTTTATAACCTGGTGCACCAAAAACAGTATTTTATGCACAAGCCTTAGTCTCCTGCGTCTTAAATATAACAAATAGAGCAAATATTGTTTGTTAACTGCAG
The DNA here is from genome assembly GCA_902155825.1 of Timema genevievae. Lineage (NCBI taxonomy): Eukaryota > Metazoa > Arthropoda > Insecta > Phasmatodea > Timematidae > Timema > Timema genevievae. The sequence continues at coordinate 42,339 of CABFWO010002614.1, forward strand.
CCATTTTGACTATTATTAAGGACCATACACGTCGTGTTAGTGCGTCAGGAGCGGGCTTAAACAAAACAGGAAAGTCGCATCTTCCCGCCCGTCATTTAATGTGTCCTCGTGTCGTGTTGGTGTCGCTGTCGGTAAATGTGAAAATGCCCAATAGAGCTAACCTCTGCTCTTTCTTTTGGTAAGAGAACGAATCCCCACCGATGGCCGGACTGTATATAGCGTTAAACTGTCATTTCACTAGGTCACCTTTGACGGGAAGGTTGAAAAATATTGCTTCAGCACATACACAGAGTTTATAATTTTCTTCACGCGATGACCTCAACATTTCTTGAATATCCGCCGAGGGTGTCTTGGAATTAAATAGCAACCTTTTCTCTTCATTTAAAAAGTTTCTCGTCTAAAGCCGCTCTCCACATGAAAAATAGTCAATAACTGTTGAAATCATCGTATTTAGAAGATTAAACTATACGTTTGTGTAGAAGCAATATTTTATTCACGTTGACCAAAAATGTTTTACTATAAAAACTGCAAAAACACTGGCCTTTTATCATGTTCCCTGCATCCCCACCTTAATGGTCAATAACCCGTAAAACTTTGTTAAGTTATACAATACTTTTTATGTCTACTGGGCAGCTATAACACAATTTTCTTAATAATGGACATAATATCTGACAGCTAGGAAAAGCTACTAGATCTACTTTCACATATTCATGCACCCTGCAGCTATCACTTAGTACAGTCGAACCTGGATAATCGAGAACTGGATAAGCGAGAAAACTCTATAAGTGAGGCTAATCGCCAGTCCCCGTCATTTTTTACCTCCTAAAATCTATAAGTGAGAGTGTCTTCCAGGAAATACAACGCGATTGTGAGTGTTTTGACAGGTCACACAAACACACGCGTGGTGTTTTATTTTCATACAAGGGGTCAGGTCTGCATTAGTAACAAGGGCGAATTAGTTGATAAGTGTCGATCGCTGAGGGAGGTGCGTCGCGCATTTCTCACCCTGTTTCTCATGTTTTCTTATACCTCTGTGAGAGAACCCGCTCCTGAACCTTTATAAGTGAAAAACCGGCGTGAAGTCAGAAACCTCTATAAGCGAGAAAAAATTCCCGGCTCCTTGAAATCTCGCTTATCCAGGTTCGACTGTCAAAACCCATTAAATAACACTAATAATTTAGCAAATATTATCAATATTGACACCCGCCTCGGTGGCGTAGTTGACTAACACGCTAGTCGTGTTGAGCTCGACCACCGAGGACGGGGAGATCGAGGTTCGAATCTCGGTCGGGTGAACTGGGGGTGGTTTTTCCTAAATGGTTTTCCACTCTCCCTCCACGCAAATGCGGGTTCACTTCCTCTAAATTCAACCCTCCCAATTCCTAATCCATTAGCGTAATTAGTACTTAAGCGTATAACCCGAACGGGTAGTAAGACGCGGTGCTAAATATTATTATTATTA